>JAOYMZ010026739.1:0-17340 GCA_025802335.1 Pinguicula primuliflora | reverse complement strand
TATTAAAGCTCGCGAGCGGCTCGTTAAGAGCTCGCGAACAAGCTCGAGCTCGTTAAGACTGTTCGCGAACAAAAGTTCGGGCTCGAGCTCGTTAAGGTTTTCGAGCCGAACGAACGAACTTTTATCGAGCCGAACTCGAACTTATTCGCGAGCGACTCTGTTCGTTTACAGCCCTAGAGAGAAGGCATTCCTGCCCAATCCACCCAAAATGAGTGTCTCTTTGGTTAACTCTAATCTTGTCGGTTGTGCCATCCTTAGGGTCTGTAATATATTTAAATATTAATAATACTGTGATTAGTCAACGATAATAATTTTTGTTACTTTGTGGGGATAATGTTGCATTAAAACATCCAATGGAATGATCGGGTATGGTGTGTGTGGTTATGATGGATGCCACATAAGGGGGGTCTAAATTGAGGGTACATATAGCATTGGTAAAGAAAAGAATAATGTTAATTGTACCCTCAACTTTGATACATTTTCATAAATCCCCTTATGTGGCAACCATCACAACCACACATTAAAAAATGAGTGTGGTTGTGTGTGTGGTTCTGATGGATGCCAAATAAGGGGGGTGTATGAAGTGTGTCAAAATTGAGGGTACGTGTAGCATTGGTCGAAAGAAAATGTCTCACTTCTCTCCTCCCTTCCTCCTCCTGTGGGTCTGTTGCTCGTCCCAATTTCTATCTCCTTCTTGACAGCCCCTGCTCACCGGTTCCCTACTCGCCAACCCCTGCTCATATCCTCCGGCCATTGCTCGACAGCCGCTGTTCGCCGACCTCTACTGTTCGCCGACCTCTGCTCCCGGCACTTGTTCGGCAGTCCCTGTTCGCACTTGTTTTCCTGCTCTCCTGCTCGTCGGTCCGTACTCACTGGTCTCCTGCTCGACAGTTCCTGCTCATGCCCGCCGAACACTGCTCGTTGGCCACTGCTCGCCCCTGTGTTCTTCCTGCTCGGTTCGCGGCACCCTACCACCGTCCCCAGCATTTTCCTGCTCTGGCCTCCTCCTGCTCCCGGCGCACCTTATTTGCGACTGTCGTGCTCTGCTCCTTTGCTCATCCTCTGCTCGAATATAGGCATCGCTCGGACAAGACTTTTAGAACAATGGTAGCATCATATTCAAATACAATCAACACGCGCACTCATGCAAGGGGCTAGAGTTTGATAATGAAACAAATTACAAGAACCAACAGAGAGGTGAAAATACGGTGCCCACCGCCGGTTTCCGGTGCGGGGCGGTGGGCACCGCCGGAAAACTTCACCGCGCGGTGTAGCACCGCACGGTGCTCCTGTTTCCCGGTGCGGTGCACCGAGAAACTGTTAGTCAACGGATGTAATTGAAGGAAAGATTTGTTCAAATCTTTCCTTCCTATTTCCCGGGATTTAGTTGCCTTAAATCCTGGGATTGGATCTTACCAAATAAGAGAAGGAGTCTCTCCCTTGTACCTATAAAAGAATGTAACTGTAAGTGAGAAAGTGTGAAGAAATAAAAAAGAAGCAATCCCTTTCTCCCGTGGACGTAGGCACATCGCCGAACCACGTAATATTGTGTTCATGTGTGTGCTTGAGTGTTAATTACAGAGTTATCACCTTGTGCCTTGTGTGTTATTGGATGAAAAGATACCCTGGTTTATTTGCTATCATATCTCTGATGTGTGCACATAAGAAGAATGACTTCCGGGGACAGCCTTACCGTTCTCATTCTTCAGGAAATGAATTGTGTGATCAATGCCCACTCGGACTGTCTCAAGTTTGTGATGGAAACACCGCTGAAGACCCACTTTTACTGCTCTGAGACTAAAATCAGTTGTTGATCTCGTTGTATAAGTGAAAGATTCAATAACTTCACCTCTGTGACTTCGCAGAACACCACCAATTCCCACTTTGTCTATTCCAGAACTCGTGTAGCAAGTAGTTTCCAGTTGGTAAATTACAGACTTTCTAGGGACTGCATTGTTAATACTTTTGGCTAGTTGTACTTTAGGTACTGAAAACCTAGGGACTGTAGTATTCCAACCTCTGCTGGCATAATTTTACTTTTCCCTGTGCATTTTTGGTCACGGCCATAACTTCATTTTGGTATATTGCATTTTGGTATATTGCATTGCATCTTGTTGTCCAGATAGCCCAGCATATACTTATGGGAAGGGACTGTCGAATAAGTCTCACAAACTTACTACCCCATGTCTCCAGACGCTCAATGATGATGACTGTTGAAGATGGAACTGCACATCTTTGCTCCAGATATCCCCAAACTGCTCTAGCCGTTTCCCCAAAGGAAAAAAGATGTTCTGTTGATTCTTCTTTGGGCTGCTGATCACAGCAACATCTTGAGGTTACACATATCCCAAGCTGGCGAATATTTTCATCCACTGGCACAGCGTTCAACAGAATTCGCCATACTAACACACTCATTTTCAGTGGGATCTGGTGATGCCAAATTTTTTGAAAGATCCTCCTCACTGGTGCTTTTGCCCGGATTTGGTCCCAAGATGAACTGTAACTGAACGACCCATCTTTTGATGGCCCCTAGATGCATTTGTCTTTATGGAGAAAGTTCACTGTATTCAAGATTTCATCTCTCGCTGTCACTCGGAGGTGATGCTAAAAAATTTCCCACTCGTGATTCTTCCGATACTCAGCCACCTTGGCATTAGTTGCACCTGCTGGAACTATTTTCCCTAGTGGACCAGATGGTGTCCATTTATCCCACCAGAAGAGTATTTGAGTACCATCACCAACTACCCAGTAGATGAGATCTTGCATAACCTGCGTAGCTGTTGCCAACCTTCTCCGGAGATGAGAACTGGGAACAGAGACGGGAGCTGTACAGGGATCCGTTTTAGGAAAGTACTTCTATTTTATAAAGGAGGCCAGGAGAGAGTTCTCTTGCCTAATCTGCCACCACAGTTTTAGTGTTGCAGCTAGGCACATATCCTACAATCTACGAATTACTAGCCCTCCCTCATTCGTTGGTATGCAAATCCTCTTCCAAGAAATCAGATGTTGTTTCTGCACCCCCCACCCCATCATCCATCCTCCAGAAAAACTGTGCAAACTGTTTTTCCAGTTGCTTCATAACCATTTGACTGGGTTGCAAGGATATGAATTGATAAATCAGGAAACTAGATAGAACATGGCGTATCAGAATAATTCTTCCTCCAATAGATAGATACTTAACACTCCAATGTTCAACCTTTGTTTTGATTTTGAGCAGCAAAGAGTCAAATAGACTTGTCAGTTTCCTCCCTCTATACGGCGGTATCCCCAAATATACATGAGGAAGAGTAGCATGGCTCAACTTTGTCCAGGTAGCAATATCATCAATCTGTTCTTGAGCAACATTACTGGACACAAAAAAGTTACTCTTGTGCCTATTAATCAACTGTCCTGACTCCCTTTCATAACAATGAGGAATGCAAACACCTTCTGCAATGTGGTTTGAGTTCCCTTTGTAAAAACTACAAGATCATCACCAAACGCCAAATGTGTAATCTGAGAGCAGCCTCTTGGCAATTTGTAGGCACATTTCGGGTCACATTGCATCAATTGGTTCAATCCTCGGTTGAGTACTTCCGAAGTTAGGACAAATAATGCAAGAGATAGCGGGTCACTCTGTCTGACCCCCTGGTGGACTGAAAGAAGCCATGTTTTTTTTACCTTTATACAAGCGTGAAAACCTGTTATTTGACAGGATCCGCCAAATCATTTCAATGAATATTGCTGCAAAACCAAAAGCCCGCAACACTCTGTTAGAAATATCCACGAGACTCGATCAAAGGCCTTCTCCATGTCAAGCTTCAAAGCAATATTAATGCCACCCTACTTTAAGTCCACTGATTGAAATATTTCTTGAGCTAGTATAGTGTTGTTTGATATTAGGCAACTTTTCACAAAGCCACACTGTTGAGGTGAAATTAATCTAGGCAGCACCTATGATAATCTTGTAGCAATGATTTTCGTGAATATCTTTCCATACAGATTACACAAACTTATAGGCCTCAGCTAAGAGCAGCTACTCGGGTTTGAGACTTTTGGGACTAAACATAACAGCATTGCAATGACTATTTGAAGCAGATCCTGTCCAGCAAAGAAGGATCTGATTGCATTTATTAAATCAACTGCAATGATTTCCCAGCAGTGTTGGAAGAAAGTGCTAGAAAATCCATCGAGACCGGGTGCACTTTCCCAGTTTAGGCTAAATACAACAGTCCTCACCTCTGCTTCTTCAGGCCATTCAGTCACCTTAGCATTCATATCTTCAATTACCAAACGATGAATCAACTGAATCATCTCCGCGGAATTTGTGTCCATGTCCGCGGATAGCTGTTTTCTAAAATGCTTCTCAATAACCTGAGCAGACTCCACTTCAGTCAATCTTTGTCCAGAATCAGAAATCAGTGCCAAACTAGCAGCTTTGCATCCGTGAATTTTAACTGTCTTATTGGAATTGTTAGAAAACCGGCCAGCCTCTTTCTGGGCTCGGGCCTCGTGTGCGCAGGTGCGCGTGTGTGGACTAATATAATTAAGAAGGTAGGCAACCCTCATTAAAACCATAAGCCTATGGTAATTGATTGTAGCCCACAATCCTATTTATATTAGTATATTAAGACTTCTCTAATAAATGTGGGACAAATTTCCAACAAGACGTGACTAGCATTTTCTCCAAGATTGATTTTCAATGGTTAAGTACACTTTTTACTCAATATGGACCATTTTTCTTTATCATAGGTATTCTTCACTTTGAAGTTTTTGTTTTAATCAGGTTTCATGGATCTCTTCACATCTTTTTTTCTTTCCACAACATCTTCCTACCTACATACGCGTATAGCAACCGGGAGAAGAAGAAAGTGGTCTATTTTCCTGGAAAAGTCTCTCCAAGACAAGGCAATTATTGGAACAGTTCTTAAAGGCTTGAAGAAATGAGTTTCAAAGACAGACTCTGTTGTTTTGTCGACTCTAGGCAACCCTGCATGTAGGCTGCAGCTGCTGTCAAGGCCCAACTTGAAGGAAATACAATGGTCCAGAATCCAGATATACATATATTAGTTATGGCCCAATGGGCTTTGACTGGTCCTGGCAGATTGTGTTTCTTGGCCTAGATTATTTCTTTCGGATCTCAAAAAGGAATTTAGTGGCCGCGCAATAGCAGAGGGGCAATTTCTCAATTACGAGAATTGTGCGTAGAAAGGAGTAACACGGCAATTATAAAGAGGGGAGTGCTACATGTTCATACACATATTTTCATACATGTATGAACAAGCAAAAAAAGATATTTTCTATAAAATAAAAATACTTAAAACTTAATAAAAAATAGTGATTAATATTACGGCGACTTTAACGATGAAAAAATAAACCATACTCTATAAACCCTAAAATCTATAAATCCTAAACCATAAATAAATCCTAAACCCTAAATAAACCCTAAACTCTGATAAACCTAAACCCTAATATAAAATTGTGATTAATATTACGGCGGCTTCACCGCCTAAAAAATAAAACACAACCCTACAAATCCTAAACCCGAAATAAACCCTAAATCCTAAAATCAATAGACCCTAAACTCTAAATAAACCCTAAACCCTAAAATAACCCTAAACCATAAAACAATAGTGATTAATATTACAGCGTCTTCATCGCCGAAAAAAAATAAAACCCTACCCTATAAATCCTAAACCCAAACCTGAACCCTAAAATCTATAGACCCTAAACCCTAAAAAAATCTTAAACCCTAAAATAACCCTAAACCCTACCATTATACCAGAAGTGAAGGTCACAGTCTGTTGAACATTGTAATTATTCGTCTTCTTTGTTTCTAAATTAAAATCCCCATTCTACTGACTGTGATTAATAGAAATTTGCACCAAGCTAGACTGATCCATACAGGTATATTACTAGGTGTATGGACATCTAGCATTATCCTTATAACAATTAGTTCTGAAGGCGAGAATTGTGTAAAATGTGGGTAAGATTATTTCAAAAAAATTCAGATGCAATATGATATAACCAAATTAAAATGTCATATTTTCAGACTTGTGTTTCTGTCCGTAGAATTGAAATTAGACGATTCAGATTAACCGGGTCAAAATGACGAACTGGGTCAACCCGAAGACCCGCAAAAAATGTTGGATTAATATGGATCGTTTGATTTGAATCCTACGGACAGAAACACAAGTCTGAACATAGGACATTTTAATTTGTTATATGATTCTGGAACAGAAGTTTTTTCAAGATTATTTTAACGACAACATACATGTACATGGTATAAGTGATAAAATAAAAATAAAATGTTTCATTACATCCCTCTATTAAATAAGGAATTTAGTAGAATAATTTCACAAAATTCACTAAATCCTTACTAGAAGATGTACCTTAAAGTTTTAAGTCCAAATTCACCACCACGCAAACAACCCTTTTCACAAATCTCTTTCTTCCCGTTCGAGTTTCCTAAAGTTCTTTGTAATAATTTGCATAAGTTTGCTGCATACTTACTGCTCTTGAAACTTGATTCTGGTCATATCTTCCTCATGAATCATTATGAAACAAAAGGATCCACGTGAAACACAACAAGTTGCATAAAAAAAAATAATGCATCGGCTTCATTGCTTGAACCTTGGAGTGGTTGTCTGTCTATACCTATTTATTTAATTCTGAGGATAGAGTGAATTCCGGGGATGTGTCATGTGGATCGAAAACAGCAGAGCAGGATACAGATTAGCTGCACATTCTGTGAGATGAAGTTCCAAATCAGAAGGACTGAATAGTGGGAATCAAATATGTATGTCAACCCCGTCATCTTGGCCAAGTGGTGTGAGGGTGTGGGCGGGTGCGTGGGTAGTGAAGGTCAAGGGTTCGAATCTCAATATTATCGAAAAAAAAAGTTAAAAAAATATATGTAGTAGTCAACCCTTAAAATCTTTGAGTCTGTATCACCATTAATCGGATTACCTGGTCAATGGGAAACTGGATACAAAAAATATTCATGACAAGAGATCCAACATGAGGATTCATTTTAATGATCCTATTCAAGCATAGGCATGCGTTGGATATCAAGTATTAATAACAAGAGATCCACCATGGGGATTCATTTCAATGATTCTTTTTTTTTTTTGTAGGTAAGGGTTTTATTGAAGAAAAAAGTTGTGCAATGTACAAAATCGCTATTTTGGATAATTCCACATGTCAAGCGACTACACTAACAACTACTCATTTATGTTGTAATTTTCTCGATCTCTGAGTTCCTCTAAACAATTTATCCAGATGTTGCCATTATAACTCGATCCCTAGTGTTTTGGCTAAAGTATTGTTTCATGAGTTTTTTTTTTTGGAGAAACAAATTATATTATAGATAACAACTTTACAAATGTACAAATCCATACTACACACATCCTTTCATACAGATTAAAGGCTCTCTAATCCACTCATCAAAACTATACAAAAAGGAGCATCCTTTCTTCGCTTTCATCCATAGCCATGTGTTTTGCTGAATTTTCGGCAGCATTTTCTTTGTTTTTACTTCATCCTGTCTAAAATGTTTCCTGTTACGAGCATTCCAAATAATCCAGTTTATCACAGCCCAAAACATAAACGGTAAACCACATATCGACCTTCAAACCCTCCAGTTTATCATTCAAAAAAGACATCAGCAACTTGGGTTCACAAATCTGACATTTCAACCAATCTTTCACCTTATTCCATATTTGCACAGTGACATCACAGTTCATAAACAGATGGTTTTCACAGTCCTCATATTCGTTGCAAATAATGCACTCACCAGGCATGTCTAGTTGTATAATACCTCTTCTTTTCAGGTTGCTTATTGTTGGGAGACGATTCTGGATCATCCTCCAACAGAATATAGAGACTTTCTTTGGAACCATTGCACTCCACACCTTTGTCAGTGGCTCAATTTCTTCTTCCTCAAATTCTGGTGTCCTTTGCTGTTGCAGTTCATCTCTGGCAGTTCTCACTTCATATTTCTCAGACTTATTCCAACAGCATCTCAAGGAATCCAGTTTATTTTCCAGCAAGACATGAAAAGTTAGATAGTTTTCTAACTCATGTATCAAATTCTGCTCCCGGCTAAATAAGGATCTTCGCCAACTCCAACTCCAACTCCATTCCCATCTGTCATTCCTCCATCTCCCATGCCTTGCCACACTCTCACCCTCCAACGATCTAGTTTCCTCAATCTATCGAAGTGTACCAGTAGTGTGTTTTCTCCTACCCACCAATCCTCCCCAAACAATGTCTCCTCCCCAAACAATGTCTCCTCCCCACTTCCCACCCTTATTTTCACCACTCCTAGAAACCACTCCTCTGATGCCAACTTCTTGACTCCCCTCCACCAAACAGTATCTTTTACCCTCCTCCTCACTTCCTTATATTCCCACCTACTGGTTGGTCCCCTCCAATTGCCTCCCTCCTCCTTAACCTCTTACATTTTCCCACCCAAAATTCACCTCTCCATTTGTACCTAGACACTATCATCTCCTTCCAGAGCTCTTGTTTTTCATCTAGTAATCTACCTGCCCATTTCCCAAATAGTGCTATATTCATATCCTTTAATCTTTTGACTCCTAGTCCTCCCATACCTATAGGTATTGTTTCACGAGTTTCCTCTAATAAATCGGTATGTATGTCCTTCTCCGGTTTAAAATTTCTCGGTATAGCCTTGAATGCTCTAATATTCTTCCAGTTTGCCTTGCCAAACAAGTATGTATCATCAGCAAACTGTAAATGGCTTAAGCCAACTTGTTCATCCCCTATCTCAAGTGGGTCGTATAGGTTCAGATCTGTAGCTTGTCTGATCAGGCATGATACCCATTCAGCTACAATCAGGAATAGGAAAGGGGAGATGATCTCCCTGTCGAATCCCTCTAGTTGGATAAAATTCCTTTGTTGGACTATCATTGACCAAGACTGTGGAAGATACCGATGTTTATAGGGTTGTTATCCATTTTCTTAGCTTGGATGGTTGTTCCATTAACCATGCCATGTTATCCAGGAAAACCCAATTTATAGAGTCAAATAATCTATTTTAAAAATCAGTGCAGACTGTTTCTTTCTTAGGATATCACACACAACTTCATTAACTATCAGAATTCCATTTCCAATATGTCTGCCTCTGATAAACACAGTCTCGGCAAGGAAGATAATGTCATTCATGACTTGAGAGATTCTGTTAGCCAACACCTTTGAAATAATTTTGTAGGAGGAACATATCAAGATGATAGGTCTATAGTCATCAATCGTCTTTGCTGATTTGATCTTAGCAACAAAAGTGATTGGGGAGGCATTCCTCCTCACAATTCTTCCATTTTCATGCAGGCTCCCTGTTTAGGCACCAAAAATTATTGAGAAGTTTTGGGTGATTTTTTTGAATAATTTTAACCGATAGTTTTTAGGTTTTATTTTTTTAGTGGCGAAATCGTCATAACAGAAATTTTTTAATAGTTCCGAAACAAGAATTCTATAATCGATCTTAAATCTTAATTTCGATGATTATAAGTGACAGAAAAATTATGCATCATGTTCAGCACACAAATTTTGATTAAGGTAATACTTCTCAAAGAGAAAATGAGTGTAGAAAAAAGTATGAAGAAATAAGAAGAGAAGTAGCAAAAAAAGACAATTATATTATTAGTATTAGAATAATAATATTAATAATAATTCATTATATAAATAACATCTTTTTTATTTTGAAGGGGGGGCATGTATCACCCTAGACTCCAACATAGATCCACCAGTGATGCCAGATGACCATAATTTTTTGGCCAGAAAAAAAATTATGGTCACCTAAAAGGTCTATTTTTATGATGAACACAAAAACCTAAACTAAAAATCTAAATCCTAATAAATCCTAATTTTAAACTCTATTAAAAAATAGTAATAATATTACAGCAACTTCGTCGCCGAAAAATTAAAACTCTAATTGTGGATTGACTTAGTTCGTTCATTATATGGAAGGAACTCTTCTGCAACTTGAAAATACCCGCCTTAACCATATACTGTTAAAGCCTCAAACGAGTGGAATGATTTGACTAAAACTATCCTTAGGCAGGAAGCATTCGGACCACAGGGATGGATTCAGGAAATAAAAATTGGAGGTGCTCATTTGAAAAGGCTCATATTCCATCATAGTTGCGACGACTAGAAACCTATTAAGGACTACTCACGAGGTTCAAATGGTGCGACCAATTTTCAAAATGAGTGGCGACGCACAAGAATTGTGCACAGGTTGTGAACACAAGGATTTTGCATATCAAAATACTCCAATTTATGACAAATTAATTGATTTGGGTGCTTGAATCCATCCATCCTTATGGGTAGATTCACGCCTATCCACGAGGTTCAAATGAATGTAAATGGTTCACAAGTTCCCAGTTTGGTAAGTTTTCCTTTAAATATATTTTACTTGTGTTTCTCGTATGATTACTTATATCTACGATAATTAATCTTTTTAAAAGCATTAAATTTTTCAAAAATTTAATATTCTAAATATTACTATTCTCCTACAACTATTTTTAATAAAATTGACTTTTGACTATTGCTAAATACAAAGTCGAATATATCAAAATTTAGATGTATCAATATGATTAAGTGATAAATAAGTCATATAGGGATTTGACGAAGAGAAGTTTTAATGAGATGCGACTATATAATCTTAAGTCATTTTGTTAGAGAGACCAGAGATGAGATTATATAATCTTTAGATGTATCAATATGATTAAGTGATAAAAGTGTTTTATTTTTAAACAAAACAACGTAATAATTAATAGTAAATGGTATCGAAAATCTTAAGATAAAGTAATCTCATAAATATGTAGTGTATTGGGTATTTTCATTTATTGCCCATATTTTCCTGAATTTCACCTTAATGTCCATGTGAATACAACAAAATAGATATAAGACCTAAGTCTACACGTGGCCATCAGTTCACCACATGTCCAAGTTGCTCCCACTTTTAGAAATCTTTTTTTTATGCAGTGGACAAGCAAGTCACCGTTAAGGTTGTCCGCAATCATGGAGGAAGTTTCCTCCATTTTTACCTACACCTATCACATCAACTCACTTTTCTCTCACTTCACCCCATCATTTCTACACACATATTTCCTCTATCTAATCTATCCACCATATTCCACTCCCTATATTGTAATTTATTTTATATATTTTAATTAATTATAATATATTTTATTTTAATTTATTAATTTTTTTTAATGTTAATGGGTGGAAAGAGAGTGGAGAAAACTTTCCACCACTTCACGTGGTGGAAAGAGGGGGGAACCGGCAACCGGTTCCCCCCATGGGGGGAGGGAATTGCAGATAGCCTAATGAAAAGGGGCACTTTGACTCTGGAATTACCTATGTGAAGGACAGGAGGCCAAGAGTTGGAAGAATTGTCAATCCTGCTGACTGATGCACCAACTCCCTCAGATATTCCTGATAGCTGGAAATGGAGAGGATCTGAAATAAACACATACAAATCATCATAAATTTATCACCTCCTGATGCAAGATGAATGGCAGATCGACCCACCGTGCGAAAAAGCAGTAGTAGTCTGGAATCAGATGTTGCCCACCAAAATTTCAGCCTTCAATTGGAAACTGTTGCTCGATCGAATTCTAACCAGAGACAATTTGGAAAAAAGAGGAATTGCAATCCCTAATCTTAACTGCCCCCTATGCCAAGAGCATCCTGAATCAGCAACACATCTATTCACGCAATGCAGAGAATCAAAGAAATTGTGGTAGGAGACCTACCGGTGGCTCGAAATCAACACTGGACCCCCAAACTCCCTTGAAAATTTGTCGAACCTGCCAGCATCATTCGAACAAAGTGCCTGGCCGAAACGCTTCTGGCACATCATCTGGCAACAGATAACATGGCAAATCTGGAAAATCCGGAATGACTCTATCTTCCAGAAACGGTAACAGAACACCTAGACTTCCATGGAAGCAATTCAAATGAGGATATGGCTGATTCTGAGAGCAAACAGGCGGATCAATCTCGCATTTGGTTTTGAGGATTGGTGTTGGTGTCCAAACTTCTGTATGAGTGCCAGATGAAATCGTAAAATGACAAGGGCAGTCCTGTAAATACACATATACATTAATACAATTACTTTACTTACCAAAACAAAAGAAATCTTTTTTTTACAAGTCCCACTTTTATGAAATCATCCCCCCCGCATCCTGGCGTACAGTGACTTTTAAGGCCCTTCTTTGACAGATCCAATTGCCCAATGATTTTCGGCTGGACACTTGCTATGGCCACTCAAAAAACATTTCTCGGCCATTCATTTTCCTCCGTGTTTCGAACTTTGTTCCAGTGATGGTTTTCCCTTTTTTTCCAAACAACAAGGCTGCTTAGATTCTTGCTATCCTTCAAACTGTAGCTCCATATCCAAATGACTCTCCCCTGCATAAAGTATAGAAGCAGGATTATAGCAGAAATTGTGGATTCGAACAAGCTCTGAATATCAAGAGGAGGAGCAATTTTCAAAATTTTCAGCAATCAACGGACAATTTCCCACTTCTGCAACAAGGCTTTTAACATTCGAGTGCAACTTGTTATTCCATTTCTTTGCTGGTTAATAGATTTTCCTTTGACAGAACAATAAGACTTTAATTCCTTTTTTTCACATTTGTTTTGTCTTCCACTCCATTCCTCTACACATATATAAGCATTTTTCAGAGGGGGACTGGGGGTGCTTGGGCCCCCCAAGCACTTACGTACATCCGCCCTTGCTTGACCAAACCATTTTAGAAAACAACCCGGACGAAGCCCGCCCATTTTTTTGAAAACAGTAACCATATTTGCCCATTTATTTATAAGAAATTAATTTAACCAATCTACCCATTTTATTTTAACCCGTTTGGTCCGTTTTACCCGTCCGCTTAACCCGTATCCGTCCATTTATTTATAAAAAATTAATTAAATTTTTTTAATTATTTATGTGGTTTATACGGGTCCCACCCGTATCCACCCATTTAAAATTTTCACAAACTGGACCGCCCATTTACTAAAACGATTTAAGTCTGTACCGCCCGTTTTACAAACATAACCCGCCCGTATCCTCCTGTTGTTCAAAACGGTTTAAATGGTCCGGGCTAAACGGATCCGGTTTGGGCGAAAACCCATTTAGCCCGGACCGTTACGGAAGACTGGTTTTATGATAAACTATCCGTGAATATGGGGGATGGAGCAGCTACTAAATTTTGGAAGCAAACTGTGGTATAGCCTGCTGGAGGAAATATCAACATAGAAGATCGCATAGAGTGTTGGAGAACAGCTAGAGGAAGCTCTCTTAAGTTTTTGCAGAAATGTGTTCTGGTTGTCACCTACTGGACGATATGGAAAGAAAGATGCCTTGCAAAGTTTGTCGATCACACTACCTCCCTTTCTAGTTCCTCCTCTATATAATAAAAAACACAGGAGCTATAGGAATGGGCGGTATTATCAGAAGAAGTGCAGGAGTGCTACTGGCATTTTCTGCAGGCCTATTCCCAACGGTTACTGAGGTAGAAATCACAGGCATCAGAAAAGGGCTGGAATATTGTAAAGGTCTCACATGACCTGTTGAAATTCATGCATCGACCTCCTTGCGCTAAACGGAATTATACATCTAGTCCAGAAGATGCAGGGCCAACCCTGGGGTAAGCCCAGTGAGCCGGTCGGCTAGGACATCCGGTTAGGGGCATCCGACTAGGGGGCATCCGACTAGGACGCCGGCTAGGGCATCCCGAACCCCAGGGCCAGCCCTGAGAAGATGGACCAATGCCCTTATACTCTCTTATGTTACATGCTAATCATGTTCTTCTTAGCTTTCCAAATGTGCAGGTAATGCAGGTACCCAAAGATGCCAACACAACAACCTAATTTCTAGCCAAAAGGGGTGCCTCTTCAGTCGAAGCAGAGCTCTTCCAACCCAATCAACTGCCAAGAGAGGTTCAAGAACTGGTGCTGAAGGACTCTCAACCCTGCCAAGTTCTAATGAGTAACAGAGGAGTTTACAAAGACAGCTACGATAAAATGACGATCTTGGCAAAGACCGTAACCTTACGGAAGGGAAGGAAGCTGCTCTTCAATAACTCTCTCACACCTCATCCACACGATATCTCATTCCTAGCAAGTTTGCCTTCCGCATACACTTTTATGACTTCTTTGCGGGTTCACTGATCAGAAAAGATGCAACAACAAAGCAATCACAATGCAACAAAAAATGGGTAATGCACGAGTCCCCCGCCGTTGTGTGCGATTTGCACACAGTAGGTGATAGTTGTGTTTCCATCTGCGCGCCAGCCGAATGGCCGCCGCCATCTCGCCTATGCAATCCTCTGCGTCGGCATCACCACACCCGCTTCTAGTCCCCACGCCGCTCCAGGGTTACCAGCGCTCGTCGATTAAGGAGTGTGTTGCCTCAATTTTGGAACCCTCCGCCGCTCTCTCGACACCTGAAACGCGGAATGGGGCGGTTGCCGCTCGTTCTCAAGCCAAATTACAGTCCGATTCACTCAATTTCAAGCAGCCACAAGTCCTCTCTCGATTGCCAGTTAAGATTCCGGTCGCTCCAATATCTGAATCTGGAACCACTCGCGCGGCCCCTATCGCGATTCATCCTATTCAGCAAGATGCTGGTAACCAGAAATGCCAACTGGAACCTCAAGTGCCATTGATTCAATCCAAGGTCAGGCATCAGAGCCCCCTGGCGCAATCAAGGTCATTTTTCTTCACCGACTTTCCGCAAATCTGGATGCGAGCCAATATGATTGAGACATTTTCCGTTTATGGATGGGTTGTGGATCTGCACTTGCCCAGAAACGCTGATAGATTTGGGCGCCGATATGGATTTGTCAGGTTTCCTCAAACTCTCAACGCTCAATTACTTTTGTCTCAGCTTAATGGAATATGGATTGGCACCTTTAAATTGCAAGTACATTTAGCTAGAATAATCAATGGTGCTGATGTTCAATTTGGTTCTGAGTTGAATGCATTACTGCCATTGCATGAATTGGTCTCAGATGTGGATAAAATACACTGCCAATTGCCCATTGATTCTGCTTTATGGTTGGAAGCATGCCTCATTGCTACCCCGTATGCTGTTTTGGAGATAAATGCTATGAATCTGACTTTACAACTTGCTGGTTATATTGAATGTTCTGCAATTCGTATAAATGGGGGAGAAATTCTTATTAAAACTCCAGATTCTGTACAGCAGCTTCGTTTACTTCAGGATAGCAGTGTTTAAGCTCGTCTACACTTATGTGGAGTTAGACCTTGGAAGCTTCTCTGTGGTAAACCTGCCCGGATAACATGGGTACGAGTTAGAGGTGTCCCAGTCCAATTCTGGGATGACAGCCTCTTCAAGTCATTGGCAGATAGCTTAGGTGAATTAGTCACGCTTGATGAGCCCACCAAAAACAAAACGGACCTGGTGTGTTGGAGGATGCAGATTCTGACTAATGTATGAAACTGGATACAAAAGGCTATTCTAGTGGAACTGGCAGGAAGCTATTTCTCTATTTCTGTAACAGAGGAGCGTACCTTTGCTACAACCCAACTGTTCTAGTGGAACTGGAAGGATGCTCAAAATTGCAGATTTCAGGACCAGTGGACTCTGCAGAAAACCCAGCTTCACCCAAGTCAGCTGCCTCAAGGTGCACCTCAGAGATGAGTTTGGGATCAGATGATTCAGAATTCTCGGAGGAACAGTATATTCGTAAATCTTCATCTCCAGTTCTGACACTATCCATGTTTATGGATCCTGCCATTGCAAGGAAGCCAAAGACAGACTCAAAAAAAACCCAAGTCCTCTCCGGTTGAATCTTAGAAGAAGTAAAAGGAATGTTCCTAACCTCAGCTTTCCCGCAGGTACAAGAGTTACAGAGAAGGAAAACTTGGCGCCCAATTCAGTAGCAGAATCAGTGTTAATTGGGAATACACCAGCAGCAACTGTCTCGGTAGTTTCAGTGACTGCACCTACTACCAATGCTGGTGCAACATTAG
Organism: Pinguicula primuliflora; assembly: GCA_025802335.1. Lineage (NCBI taxonomy): Eukaryota > Viridiplantae > Streptophyta > Magnoliopsida > Lamiales > Lentibulariaceae > Pinguicula > Pinguicula primuliflora. The sequence continues at coordinate 1,332 of JAOYMZ010026739.1, read as the reverse complement.
CAGTTGAGAATCCAATCAACTCTTCACCATCTGCACCTCCTGGCAATTCTGGGCAGTTTGTCAAGGTGTCCCAACAAATTCAGCAGAGAGCACCAGATGTACAACCAGGCATCCCAGCTGCAACTCAGGATTTCCCAGAGCTCACGGTGATTGTCCCAACCCCCATCAGGGATACTAAAATAGCAACAAAACCCCAAGATGTTGATGATGGCCCGACACTTAGCAACTTCAGCGAGCAATCTGGACAGAACTTTTTAATGGACTCGTTGAACATTTTCATAAGGTGAATGTTTACAGGAAGGAGAAGCCACCGTGGTGTTAGGCCGCGAATGATATTTGTCGAGCAATGCATAAATGGAAATAAACAGAGATGAGAACACACCAGCCCACTGCAGTGATCTCTGCGCAGCAGTCTCCAAAGGACTCCACAAAGAAAAGCAGGACAACCCAGGTAGCAGAAGAGAATCCTGAGAAGCAAACACGTCAGGAAGAAACTCGGGAGTATACTGCTCTAAATATTCAGGATGCGAGGGAGATAATGGCTCAGATCACAACTCACCCGAAGCACAGGCGCAAACGCCCGAAAAAACTCTGATTCTGTTTATGTTTGTTTTGAATCGTAATTTGAACTCTACTCCTGGTTTTTATATGAATAAAAGAAAAACTTTATGGAAAAAAACAATGCAACAAAAAATTTCTCATAAACATTATAAACCATCAACCATGTAATAGTTTTATTTTGATTTCGTGGATAGTGGTTTTAATGAACTCTATGAGTTTAGTGTTGTACAAATATTTCAGGCTCATTAGTAGCTCTTTTATCATTAAAATGTAAGCCCGTTTAATTGGGTTTGATCCCCCAAAAAATGAGATCTTCCACACAACGCATGAGTATGTATCGCAATTAGATAGGGCCACTCGATGGCCCATATTATTGGGCCACCCAGTGGCATTCAGTGAGATAAAACCGTGTGATGTATTATTTTCTAAAGGAATTATATTTTTCAAAAATACATCCAATACGACAAATATAAAAATTGAATGGAAAATTGGTTTCCAAACCCTAGAAAAATCCAATAAAAGTTTTTATTATTTTTGACGCGCGTCATGATGTCATTGATAACATCATCACGTGCCATCAGCCCATTTTTTATATTTCTATTTCTATCATAGATTCATAATCCTGGTCGTAGATGGTCAGAATCAAATATTTCTTAGCAGTATTTTGACAATGAAAAAAAGTATTTTTACTCTAAAAAAAAATATTTTTACCTAAACCTCCAGTGAGAGAAAAATTCCCATGAATGGATGATGTATGGATTTCTTGTGGGG
>JAOYMZ010026718.1:0-17343 GCA_025802335.1 Pinguicula primuliflora | reverse complement strand
TATAATTGATCTTACAGAGTGGTATCAACATGTTATGACATTCATTAACAACCGAAATACCAAGTTAATATCTGCACTAGTAGCATATAAAAATATGATTGTTTTCCCTAGCCGGATGTCCTAGCCTCGCTGGGCTTACCCTAGGGGCAAACCAACCAAAGAAAAATCACACATGTGTCAAAACCTTTCCTCCTCTAGGGTAAACCGTGAGCAAGGCTTACAGTAGCTTTTTTTTTTCTTGAAGAATGCTTACAGTAGCTAAGCATTCTTCATGAACATTTAAATCATACAGAACGAAAATTACCACAACCATACGTTTTTGAGTTTTGAAATCACCCAACCCCAACCTCACCAAATGGACAAAATCACCTACCTCTTGAAAGAAACTCCTCCTTCTTTCCATTTCCCAATCCCATGTGCTCCAATGTCTCTCATTTCCACGGTTGGCCGGATGGATAGTTAGACCTAGTTGTAGAAGAATTAGTTGCAAAGTAAATTAATGAAAAATCTGTTTTTGAAAAGTAATAAAAAAAAGAATAAAAAAAGTAAATTTTATTTTTAAAAATAAATCAAAAATCGAATATATTTAAGTTTATCATAATAAACGTTGATACTAAATCGTATACTAACGTAATTATACCCATTCTTGCTAACCCAAACCACTGTCACGAGAACACGGTCGCCGGAAAATACAAATCAATATTTTTCTTCTATTCTTCTCCATTTTAGGCTCAATTTTTTCGGAAACACATTCAAAGAAAGCAAGAGAGACCTCATCCCTTAAGCATGAGGTTGAGAGTTCGATCCCCACCCATGTGAATGGAGAGAAACATTTGGTCAGTCCTTTACCACTTAGTGTGCTCACCCGGACGGAGAATTAATCTACTGGCTGCCGGCCGGTAGGATACCTTGCAAGTACGCAAAAAAAGAAAGCGAGAGAGACAGAGAAACACAGTGCATCAACAGGTGCAACGTGAATAGCACAAATTTAATCCGTATTCCATTTCTGAAGGTACGGTTAATTATGAATTTTAGCTGATTTATGGACAAGATTATTTAGTTCTCAATATGTGTCATGCATTTTGATATGAGAATTTTAATTCTATAGTTCGAACGCTTATTCTCTAAGTTAATCCAGTCGATTTGTGGTCAAGAATACAGGCCACGGCCTGCATTCGATCAACCAACACCTTGGAGTCGTGATTATCGTGCTTGGTCATGTACCTCAACTACTTGACTCTACGTATTTATATTATATATGCGTTGCTCTATTTTTTATTATTTACAAATAAAGCTGACTTTATTTTATAAAATTGTAAATCTTGACGAAATAAAGGATCTTTCGGAGCTTAGAGGAACAGACAACGATTGTAGTTTGAGAGGTGTTCAAATCAAGGAGAATCTACTGTTCGCATCTTTATTAGATCACCTTCACACCAGATATGGTCTTAGTAGTGATACAATAGATTTAGTTTTTGGGTACAATCCCAAAAGAAAGTTTGATCATACAGAGTCTACCATTTTCTTGCATGATTACGGTGATGTTGCAGGATTTTTAAGCCATTGTGAGAATGATTATTCAACGAGATAGACCTTGAAAGTTGTTTTGCATCCTAAGGGAGTGGCAGAATGCACGCGTGAGACTTTGAACCAAGATGACATGGAGGCTGACTCCATGGTTATACCGAGACATTAGTCTATTGCATTCGATGTGGCAATATGTGAGACCAAAGCTAATGATCTGATTGCACGTAAGCACAACGTCAATGAGAAAGAAGTCGTGATGATATTCAGATCAAGTCACCTTATGTAGATGCATTTGCAGTAACACATGGATCTGACACAAATTCACACAGTCTTAACTCTCTGGCGTTGGACTACACAAGGGAACATGATGAGCAAGCATGTCGCGTCATACATCTCTATGTCGTTCCTATCAATGCACTTTTTCTCCCCCAAAGATTCATGGCAAGAAGAAAGGAAGGTCAATTTCTCCACATTCTACATCATAAGGTGAAGCAAGTATGAAGCGTAAGAATCACTGCTATAAGTACGGTGTCCTCGGACACTATGCGAAGATATGTAACAGTAGACTAGTAGATAAGGAAAATAAAACTACAAGTGGATGACAGGAGTGAAGGCTACAACCTATAGTTCTTATCGTACCCTTTTCAATTTCTCATTTGCATGTTGAACATATAATTAAGATTTGTGAAAAATGATTCAGATGTATTCATTTGCGTGATGTAGTTGGGAATTCATCAATCCTTCAATTTTTAACATAAGCGATGCTTAGTATAACAGTCATAATCATGATCTATAATATTAATGGTCCAAAAATGATCTATAATATAATTTATCACTTCCATTCCAAAAATGATCTTCAATATGATATTGACGTTACTATGTTGTTGATTTATTTATATTGGAAGTCTTTATGTGTCTGCATCATATGACCAGGCCAAACATAAAGAATGGCAAGATGCCATTCAGGAGCGACTTGAAGCAAAGAAGATCAAAAAAGTAAAGAAGGCCCGAAAAGAGGAGCTCTTGAAGAGTAGATATCCAGAGGAGTTGATGTTCGACTTCAACAATTCGATGGAGGATTCATCATATGCAACCCCTATTCGTTTCCTCCAACGCCTCCAAGTGAGGCTTATGATAAGACAACCCCAACCATGATTGGGTGCTCAGAATATACGGATAACCCGGATGCATTGGTCAAAGGAGGAGGAGGACAAAGATGAAGAATAGGGAGATGATGAAGACAATGATAATGATTTTTGAAGCCCTTGTTCAATTATCTTCTGTGTTTTTTTATAAGACCTTTCACATATATTTTTCATTTTTACTGTATGATTGATAGCATTCAAAAATACTAGCCCTCGGTATGAATTTCAAAATTGACCTACATGACATTAGAGCTAAAAATTTGCGGTTGCACCGCACCACACCACACCGTGGCAGTGCGGTGCAACCGTCTGTCCCTCGCCACCGCACGGTTAATAATCGTGCAGTGGTCGGTTTTGCAGTGCGGTGCACAGCTAAATCGGGACTCGATCGGAATAGAGCTCACCGCTGCCGTGGACAAGCTCAAGCTGCCATGACAAGCTCGCAGCTGGAAAAATTGGGACAAGCTCTACTCGAGCTCGTCGTTGCCGTGGACAAACCGGGACAAGCTCGTCGTTGCCTTATGATGGTTTCTTCCATACGACGGTTTCTTCCATACGACGGCGGTGCTCGACGGTTGAGAGCAGATAAAGAAGATGAATAAGATGAATGGTAATGGGGAAGTGACACGTGTCACTTCCCCATTGGCTGAAAAAATAAATTATAACAATAAAAGGGGGGGAACGGTGTGGCGGTGCACCGCCTATACCGCAGTGTGGATTTTTTCGCACCACGGCACTGCACCGCCGGTTAGGCGGCACGGTGGTTCACCGCCGGTCCGGCGGCGCGGGCCAAACCGCATTGTCCGTGCGGTGAAGATTTTGCAGCTGTACACGACATCAGACTCCGAACTAAAATCTTCATACGATATTGATGTTCTAATTGAATGTGTACGGATGGCTGTCTATTATTAAATTACAACTCAATTCATTCGATTACTACAGGGTTGAACCTATATTTCAGTTGTTGGAAAAAAATTGGTACCGGTATTCTATTGGTATCAGGATCGGGACATATCCGATATGAATTGCTCAATATATATCCGGTATTATATATTTTTTTTTGTAACAAAAATATCTCATTACGAATTGCTCACCTACACGACTCGAGGCGATGGCGACACGAATAACTCCGGTCGTTAGCAAAACGAATAATATCTGAATTCTGATGTTTGATTAACTTAAAAGACGTGCCGGACGTGTCCCGTCATTTTTTGACTGCTGCTAAATCCATTAAGTTTTGTTTTATATTTTAACCATACATAAATATCCCATATAGCATAGTCGGAACAAACAAAGTAATCGACCCGATTGTGACAAATTATGGCTATTCTGGAAGATACTTGTACTCCAACAATCCTGTAATTAGCACAACATCTGTTGTTCTATTCTCGTATGACGGTAAGAGCACGACTATACGTGGTAAACCTAGATACGAGGTCAAGCACTAAACTTTTAACACTAAACAACCACCAAAGTTTTGTTATACCATACTTAAATATCACATATAGCTTAGTCGGAACAAATACAGCAATCAACCCAACCACAACCAATCATGATTATCCCGAAAGAGGCATTCGCGCTCCAACTATCTTGCAATTAGCATAGCATGCGCTATTCTATTCACATCTGACGGTAAGATCAGATAAGGCAGTCGATCCATAAATTATTAAACAAATAGAACTATCGACAAGACCACGATCCATCGTGATTATCCCGGAAGAGTCATTCATGCTCCAACTATCCTGTAATAAGCACAACAACCATTGTTCTATTCATGTCTGACGTAAGAGCGCGACTATACGTGGTAAACCCGTATATGCGGTCAGACACTAAACTTTTAACACAAAAAACACTAGAGTTTTGTTATACCATATTTAAATATCCCGTATAACATAGTCAGAACAACCATAGTAGCTGACCAGACCTCCACCAATCGTGGTTATCCCATAAGCGACATTCGTTCTCCAGCAGCACAGCATTCGCTCTTCTATTCACGTCTGACGAAGTCGGACCCTAAACTATTAACACTAAACCACCACAATCTGTTAATTACTCTTAAATTCATAATTGCGATATATATAACTCATGACTTTTACACACTTTAAATTTGGTATAACACTTATCTAAACCGTGAGACGCACAATGTATGATTGATTCATATCTAAGAAAAGTTGGTCTTACGAGGAATGTAATAAAGTCTCTTTGTTTTCAATCTACTTGAAAATATTATCTCAAACCCCACAAGTGCCTTAGCACCTGATAAAAAGTAATGTATCCACAAGCATGTTTTTCCATTCATGCTCACTTAGCGTGACAAGTAGAGTAATTAGAATGTTTTCATATATTTTTGTCACTACACTTAAATATCCCGAATAGCATAGCCGGAACAAACACAATCGTGACTATACGTGGTGAATTCGGTTACCTCAGTTTGGCCCTAAACCCTAAGCTTTTCCTGAACAGATATGTCTGCGCAAGCGCATTAACAGCGCATGTAGTCTTTTTATAGACTATGCGTGTTCGTGTAGTCTTTTCATGATCTGCATGTGTTGCATTTTTTCACTAATAGAGCCATCTTTTCATATTTGGGTGTGATGTTGAATAGTTGGATACCACATCTGCGATGTAATTATGATAATTTCAGTCCTTATAAATAGATGCAACAACAATAAGAAACATACTCCTCATTCACAACATGGTTATCAATGTCGCATCCTTCTCTGATTCTTTCCCCACCGGAATAAGGCACACTATATTATTAATATTATGTGAGGCACGCCATATTATTAATATTATGTGAGCTGCCTAGGTAAGTGAAGTGGTGCTGGTGTGTCTTCTGGAATAAAGTGAGTTGCCCAGGTAAGAATATGTGAAAGGACCACGAGGTTTTTCTCCACTTTTACCGATGAAGTGGTGCAGGTGTGTCTTTTGGGTTAAATAGAGAACCGAGAATCTTCCTCAAATGAGTGGGGAAGAATTTTCATAATAGTATATAGCAAATGAAGTGGCGGCAGAAAGATTCGTCTGTATCCCGACGGTATAGACTAGCTTATAGTTTAGTTAATTTCAGTCTATATTTTGTAAAATTGTATTTATAAAATATTAAAATTTCATTACATATACGATGAGGAAAATTGGTTCCTTCGGATTTTGGTGAGTTGCTCAAATCTTACTAAGTCATTCGTTCTTAACGCGACGAGTCATATCGATTTGTGAAATTCGTTTATACACATTGAATTAAATCAAAATTTTAAACACATCAAATTCCCTAAAGTGTACATTATTACGGTTCCAAGCATCTTTCAAAAATCGATATAGCACACAGATCTCGATACTGTAACAGTGTATCATTATTCATGTAGTCCTTGAGATTTGTGATACTTATCATGTGCAATTCGATATTCTTGCACATGTAGACCCCACAGACTCCGTTATATATAAACCAATGAAACAAACCATTAACGAATTAAAACAATAATTGGCATGTACCAACATATGAGTGACTGAAATAAATTTATTGCCCTATGTTCGCATGATCAGATCAAAGCTCATAAGAAAGGAATCCTCAGGGACATGGGCATTTCCATATGTCTTCTACGAGTAGCTCACCCACCCCACATGACACTTTCTTTGAAAGACTTCAGAATCTCCGGAATCACTGTGCATAATGGACGCAGATACTTTTTGATCTGATCATCTGAATACACTGTCGGCTGATGATCAATAACAATCATCCGACCTTCTTCCAAGTGCAAGACAGTTGTCATCCAATGGTCATTTCTCACAAGCCAATGCGCGTACATGATCTTGCAAGTCAAGTACGTCGGTCCCTTACCGGGGGGCAGTTTCACATATTTTTGGAACATTCCGTGTTAGGATTTCATTTTATTCTTTCGTGCACAATCTTTTTTTCATCTTAGAATGCATTGATAAGGCTATAGAATCTAGTCGGGACAAGTGCAACATCTTGTGGGAAGATATTCTTATATTTTTCAGATCTCTTTCTCAAAAGATAAAAAATTTCATCAACATGCAGAGAGAAAGTGGAAAATCAACCATTAGTGTGGTACAACTAATGGTTATATAAATGACTAGAGCAAAACCATCAGAATAAATACTTACCGTATTCTCCAGCCAAACATCTTTTCCCATAAGATCTACGAAGAATTTTGGTTCCAAATCCATAAAACCATCACAAATTTCTTTCGAATAACGTGTTGCATCACTCGTATTCATCCAATTTGTTAGAAATTCCAAATGTTGATTGAATTCATTTTCCACACCTGTAAAGGCATCTAGATTTTAAACTACCTTAGTGCTCTTAGTTTTATGCAACAAAAATATCAAGTGTTGGTGTTTCGGCAACCCCCATTTCCTCTTTATACTCCAAAGCACTTCTTGTTCTTCACCATCTTCTTCATTTACGATCAATGCAGACGTACACTTAGGCTTTTCATCATATACGTCTCCCGGATGTATAGGATTCAATGGCAAATCCATGCCTTCCAAGCATCATGTTGGGTTACCGTATATGTACGTGTACAAATACACACTTGCGACACCAGATGGTTCCATAAAGGCAGCGATTGGGTCCATAGAGGCAGCAACTGGTTTAGAGGCGATGACTGGCTACATAGAGGCACCGACTGGTTCCATAGAGGCGGTGACTGGCTCCGCAGAGGTGGCGACTAGCTCCGTAGAGGCAGCAACTGGTTTAGAGGCGACGACTGATTACAAACTATGAATCCCGTTCCACAACTCTTCAATTTTCCTCTCTTTCACTCCAATGTCATGATGATAAAACTTAACAATTACGTCGACTTAGTTATCAAGTCTGGCCCTAGCTCCCATCAAAAAAATTATGACATTCATGAGTTCTTCCTTTATCTTATTATTTTCCATCGAGGAATTAGCCTTAGAATCGGGAAATGCAGTGCTGTGACTCGTCGAAAAAGTCTGTTTAGTAGTAGGATGAGAATTATGAGATGGTTGTGGCAAGGCATGGAGCTGTCTTTCCTCAGTTGATAGATCGTCCTCTTCTTTCTGGGAGTCATCTGCAAAAAAAATCCCAGACCCAGACGTATTGATCAATTCCACCAATTCAGTGATCCGCTCATCCGTACAGTCAGGCATGCCCTCAATATCCTTCATATATGACATCCCACTCTCTTCTCTTGAAGGTTTCAGGATCAAATAAAGAACTCTCTAGGAGAGAAATTGACAAAACAACTGTTAGGTTAGGAACGTGCATCGTTCCTGCAGGATCCCGTATACGCAGAGTGGGTTCATCCCAACAGGCGTGATGTACCCGTGTAGTGCATTCGGGAGAATTTAGAATGTTTTGTCAGATCCTGTATACGATATTAGAGCATCGTGCATGAACCCGATAAACGGGATGTAGACATCTCGTGTATATGGGGTCGCACAATCATGCTTAGGGTGGGAGAATCACGACAAGCGTTATTTACCCTGAATAATGCATACGGAAATTCCAAATGTTGCACGTCATTTGTGCATGCACCATATAATTAGGGTAGGTGAATCACGCCAGGCGTGATTTACGTGGAATATTACATACGAGAATTATGAATATTATTATCTTATCACGTATACGGCATCAGAGATGCATGTAAACATCATCCCAGGTTCCGAACTGTGGTTCCTTACCCTTTTATTACGGAAAGCATCAATGATTTTTTCCTGACTGCTCATCATCGGACAACAACTCCAGTTCAGGCACCTAGGAAACCTCATAGTGCTTCCATCAACTATACGGTTGTTACACATTGGGGAGAGTTTGGTAATTTCCTCCAACGTCCAAATCTGTTTCAATGGAATACACATACTTCTTAGGTACATCTTCACGTTAAACTCTATATACGAGAACATCAATAAGTGATAAACGACTCACATATAAAACAAACAAGAAAACTGTCAGTATGTAGGTCTCTTTTTGCCTTCGTTCACGATACTTTGAGTACTTTACCCTAAGGTCCTTAAGATCGACACTATGGACGATCTCCACGTAAGGTTTATTGCTCCATGAATATGCATTAAACATGGACAGATCATTTACCATCCTCACAGCAAATTCATCGACTTTTTTCTTTGAATCACTTGCTAGGATCACAATCTCTAGAAGGTATAACATTGATCACACTCTCTAGCAGGTATAACATTGAACGAAATCATAAGCTATCAATGTTATACGACCCCATATAAGTTATTCTTAACTTTTTTCTTTTTTCTTTGAGAGTTTCGCGCACGTACAATCATAACTTTTCATTCAGACCACGATTGGAGTCTTGTAATCATGTTGCAATGTGTAAATTTCATTCAAAATGCCTACAGCAAGATTCTGAGATGGGGAATAGTTTGCAATGTGTCAACTGGAGTCATCTCCCATCCTCAAACCCACGTTTCTTGGCATTTCTGTGTCGTTCGTAACACCATTTTTCCCCGTAACATTCCAGCAAGTTCGACTGATACTTTGAATTCTCTTAAAGTTATTGTTGCTCCTCCTTCCCGTGAAGAGTAGTTCGTATGCGTATTTGAAGCATTCTCGTCGGATATTTGATCACCAAAAATTTGGATGGATTTTTGTGTATGCGTGTTCAACGATATCTCCATCGATACTTTGAAGGCGATTCAAGTCGAGGTTTTTTGGGTTTTTCAATGAGGTTTTTCTTGATGGCGATACAGTCAAAGTAAAAAATCTTCCGACAATTAACTTGATTAAAAGGTATTAAGACGGTTTAGTATTTTATTTCTTTTAATGCTCTTTAAGTAAAAGAACAATAAGAATAAATTAAAAATAAAATAGGAGTTTATAATTTGAAATAAGATTTTTCGCGGGGTTTATTTTTCCAGTTTATCCATTGTATTGGGCAGACTTGTTTGCCCCCCATCTCGAGTGGAAAATAAAAGAAATGAGCCCATGGGTTTTTATTTTATTGTCCAACCCATTTCCAAAGAATTGAGTAAACTTGGCCCCAAATAAGTTCCATTATAAAAAATATAAAAAAAAACTTGTTAGCCCAATTTATAGATCTTTAAAATTTACTAACCCAATTATAAATCTCAAAATTTGCGTAACTTATATACCTTACTCCATAAAAAAAAGTTTCATCCTCAAAGACTTGTAGAAATCATGACCCAACTACTATGACTCACTGTCACACTAATAGACTTTCTCTCGAATTTTTTTTCGGTGCCGAATCTATGGTACCGAATTTCGGCACCATAAGGCAAATTTCGGTACCAGAAAAAATTCACTTTCTCTCACTCATGAATCATATTAATCTAAAAAATCCTTTTTTATCCAACCACAGTTTGGGAGGAAGATAATGCACACTATATATAGGTAGAGTGCTCTTCATATCCCCAGTGACTTATGCCCAGTAAAATCCTTATATCCCCAGTACAAATCCCAACCGTCCATTTTGGAATCTTACGGTAGAAATCTGCAGAACTCTTCAAATGCTGCCCACCAACACCGACGGCTCCTCACTCTGCCCACCAACACAAATCTCTCAAAGCCCTCACTCTGCACACCAACACCCTCACTCTCCTCCGTGTAATCCATCAAATCCCTCAATCCCTCCTCCGTGTAATCCCTCTTTGAGTCACCCACGGAAACAACGATGGTCAGATTCTGGCAGTCGCGACGGCGAAGCTTCCTGCTACAGCAGATCTTCTGCGACGGCGGAGCTTCTTGCTACGGCAGAGAAGTCAGGGGATTGCCGGGGATGACGAAAACAACGATGGTCAGATTCTGGCAGTCGCGACGGCAGAGCTTCTTGCTACGGCGGAGTTTCCTGCTACGGCGGAGAAGGGAGGGGATTGCCGGGATGAACGGAGGAGTAGAAATCGTTGCTTCTGCTATTGCAGCCAGAGCAGTGTTTTTGAAGGTCCGACACCTCTAATGGGGATATAAGGATTTTACTGGGCATATAGTCACTGAGGATATGAAGACTACTCTATATAGGTATATGTTCCCCACCACTCAACTTATATTGCAAATATCATTGAAATCGAAACCATTAATCTCATCAAAATCCAATGGTTGATATTTAATGTGTTGGAAGAAAATAATTTTTTAAAATAGATAATGTCTGCCGTCCCCTTCAGTTTTTGTAGCTCTACCTCAGCTTGTTGTCTTTCTACTATCTCATCATTGATTAGTGCTGCAGTCTCCATTTTCCTGTCTAGACTATTAATTTTCTCTTCTGCTCCAGTAATTTTTTGTTCAAGTCTCCAAAAACGTCATAGTTCCACTCTTTCAGCTTAGGTTTCAATTGTTTCATCCGCTGCTCCAGTGTGAATCTTTTTGTTCATGTAGCTGAAGTCTCTCTCCAGGCTTGTACCACCAAGGCTTCATAGTCCTTATGATGGAACCAAGCATCAACGACTCGAAACAGCTTCCGTCCCCAGTTTTTCATGTCTGTAATTAGAACCAAAGTACAGTGATCTGAGGTCTGTCTATCAGTAGCCATTTGTGTCAGGTGTAGCCAGTGATTCATCCATTCACTATAGGATGATAATATGTAAACTATCTTAGCTCCAAGGGCAGGTCCATGAATTCTGTTTCGTGGATGAATGCATTGAACTAAGCTATCTCCCTCGTCTGAGGATCTTATATCATTAAAATCCCCTGATAGGCAGCATGTTGCATTAGAGTCTAGACTTATTCAGTGCAATATGTCTTGCCATAGAGTCGCTTCCCCCCAATAGTAAATGGCAAATAAATGTTGAGGATTTTAACTGAGACAAGGCCAGTAAGAGCTTGCCATTCTCATGTTACTTCTATTATGTTCCATGACTTCCCACATTGTGTGACCATCATATGATCAGTCCTCCAAGTGCGTAGCAAACCATCCGATAATCCTACAGATGGCTGGAAGATAAAGTCAAAATCTGAATACTTCCATATCAGCTCATACTCTCTTCTTTCAATTCTCTTATGCTTGGTTTCCTTTATAGAAACAAAATGTATATCAAACTGTCACATGATAACTCCTTCTTTTTGTAGCCAACGCCAAAGCCACGCACATTATGATTGAGACCGCATCTAAAACTTGCTTTACACAATATATTTCTATCAATCTTTATGCGCTAATCACCTCTTTATCCCTTGCTTTCATTTAGATCAATGGCCCTAGATGTGCAGTATCAGTTTGTACCCCTAAATGTAATGCCAGGTTTACTGCTCTTTGAGCTTCATCAACCAATTCCTCCTGAGTTTCTGGTATTACGTCAATATTTGGTCTTGCACAGGATTGATCAGCCTGTTTCATTACTCTTTTTTTGCCTACTCTGTTCAATACGTTTTTTCTGAGCATCACAGGCTTCCAATAGATTGACTAACGGGGTGGTCATCCTAGTATATAAGGCCACAGGCCGATGGGCCATCGGTCTGATGGGCTTGCCCATGTTACGACCCTACTTCTCTCTTTCCTCCTTGATATTATCGTAGAACTAGGATAATACCCGTGGCTGAAGCCACGGTCCGTAATTTGAATATATTAAATTCAAACTAAACAAATTATTTCTTTAGTTATGAAACAATCAAAATAGAAAATTATTCCTGTAATGCTCGGAATAATTTATGAATGTTAATCACATTTGCAACAATACTTCATCATGCACAACATTCATCGTGGTATTTGTACTGTCTTCAGATAATGGAACACCGATTCGGTCAGAGAATGCGACTCTAGATAATACCACGTACATCTGTCTGTTTTTTTACGTACGTCTGTCCATAGCTAAACACTGGAGTATTGAAGTCAATCCCCACATACCTTACAGATTGTCCATGTGCTTTATTTATTGTCATAGCGTACGTCAGGTAAATGAAAAATTATCATCTTGTCGTGTTGAAGGAAAAATCAATTGTTGAAGGCAAAAATGAAATTTTGGGTATGAATTCCAGTTTCCAGCCTTTTCATGTGTAAGAATTCTAGCTTAATACCCGTGGTTGGAGCGACATACATGATTTGAATGTGTTAAATCCAGAAAATGAATGTTCGTGATTTAAATGTATTAATTTCAGAAAACAAAACAAATTTAATTTGTTATGAAATAATTAAAGTAGATACTTATTCTAGTACTATTCAGAATGATTTGTAAATATAAATGACGATTATAACAATAATTCAAGATACATAACATGCATTGTGGTATTGTACTATCCCCAGTTAATAAAATATTGATTCAGTTAGAGGATGTGACTTTAGATAATGTCATGTACGTCTAATTGTGGTTAAATACTGGAGTGATGATTTTTTTTCTCTTCAAAAGATCTTGTTTTATGCCCAACACATAGGTGTTTTAATCTCCTTATTTTTTCGAACACACGTTCTTCAAAATCCCGTGACTCATTATTACAATAATTTTTTAGGGTAAATTAAAAATTTTATAAACTTTTGAAAATTATACATACATACAGTTGGGCTATTTCTGTAGCCCAACGATTTCGGCCCATTTCATTTCTACAGTAATTTCAAAACATGGTTCGAATCATTTTCCCAAAAATCTTTTGCGAACGCGAACGAGATATATTGTTTCATCTTCATGATTAAAAAGAGCCAGAGGTCGGATTTTATCTTCGCAATGACGCTCGGCAATTCCAAATTTCGCCTCGAAATTGTGCCTCGTTCCTTCATTTCCAGATATTCCAGTTTGTTGCCACTCAAATTGTTATCCAGACTGGTGATTTGATGTCCTCCGGTTGTTTAAGCGTGAATTCTTAATAGGATGGCCCCTTCTGGTTGCTGTTTGGTTGTGCGCGAAGCCAGCACAGAACTTGGTTCCAGATCTCTGCAGCAGATTTGCAATCTTCGAATATATGCTTTGTGTCTCCCTCCATTTCATTACAAATTTCGCATGCAATTGATTGTCCCTCTCTGATCACCTTTCTTGGTTGCAGGTTTTTCTTTGTGGGCAGACGATCTTGAAGTTGTTTCGAGGTGTGGATGGATGTCTTCAAAGCCAGGTATACATTCCATACTTTCCTTAGTGTGTGCCTTGTAGTTTCATCATATGGTATATCCTGTTGTGATAGAATGAACTTGTAGCTATCTCTGACATTGTATCCTTTTTTGCCTGTTTCTGCATTAATGGAGTCAGCGTGTCTTTATGCCCAGTAGTCTGGGTTTGATACCTGCAGATGCACATTAGATAGGGTATTTAGTAGGTCTGTAAGCTCTGCTGATTCAATCGAAGTGATTTCTTTTTTCCATTCTATGGACCAAGTCCATAGATCATCTATCCAGTGACCATTGCTTGATATTTTTGCTCCGTTTGTTCCTTGCTTTCCTGTATAGCCTTGGGTAGATGCTGGATAGTGATGTATGATTCATTCATGTGTCAGTCTAGAAGAAAATGGATTATCCACTTCCCACTGATAGGATAAACTGGTTCTGAAACCAATCTTCGGATAGCGTGGACTTGAGGTCTCTCCACCATTTTGAGTAAGATCGAGCTCCTTTCCTCCTTTATCTTCGTGATACAAAAGTTGCATCTTTTCTGTTAAGTGTTCTGAGTCGCCCTATCTCCAAGTTCCCTTTGTTCTATTTTGATCGTTTAACCTATTTCCAAAAAGCGTAAGTTTCATCCATTAGTCTACAACCCCATTTCCCAAGTAGAGATTTGTTGAAGTAGTCAAGATTTTTGATTCCACAGCCTCTATGAGATTTTGGGAGGAATATCTTGTTCCTTGAGATCCAATGGATCTTTTTTGTTCCTATTTTTCGTCCAAAAAAAATTCCTAATGGTTTTCTCTAAGTCATGTGTTATAGCTTTAGGTGCCCTAAGGTATGAGAGGTAGTAGCACGGTAGAGCAGTATATTTTTCGAAAAATAAGGTCGGTCTGTAAAAAAAATCCGAGTAATTGGTGGGTCTAAAATTTGGGGAGAGACTCCTCAATCAATAAAATTTAATGTGAGCCTCAATTAAGCAACATTAGATGTATTACCTACAGCTATTAGTGGGCGGCAGATTAGGAAAGCCTAAAGAAAATATGATGCTTGATCCCGCTCGACGAGATGAGGGGAGAAGAGACCTCACAGCTGGTCGAGATTTCTGGCGCGAAACTCTAACCCTAGTGCAGCTGAAACAGGGAGAAAGACACAAGAGGGAGAACGCATTGAAGGAAGATTGGGCGAGATCGGGAGCGAGAGAAATCGAAGGAAGGTTGAAGTATGCTGATCGGAAGTTGCTCAGGTAGGTGATCAATTCTCTGGGGAGCGCGATCGGAGGCGAGGAGAAGCGGAGTGTTGACACCACTCGCCGCACGAGTTGCGGCTTAGAGGAGTTAACCTCCGGCGGCGACGGTCGAAGTGAATCACCTCGGTTGATCCTCAAATCCGTGATGCAGCATCAGGTTTAGTAGGTAGTACGCCCTTGAAAGAGGTTTTGGGTGTGAGAATTTATTTGAGTTGTTGCGGGTGTGACTATTCTGGTGTGCAAGTTATGGCATGATTTTAGGATTTATCTTCTGTTATTAGATCTACAATGTTTCTTCATGAATGTGTTATATGATATATACTGTTGAGATGGATTTTAAACTACGGTTGTAGCCATGACTGATTTTCAAAACTAAAGAGTCGAAGTGTGAGAAAAATGGCTTTCCTTTCTATTGAAGCAAACACTCGGTGGCTATAACTATTCTTTTGTGAGTCAGATTTATTTGGCAGAATGCCTTGCTGGTTAGTTAGAAAATTGTTGTAAGTGAAAACATAAGATGAGTTTGAGAATGTATGAATCTGTCTCGTGATGAGCTTATGGCTGTCTGTGTTTTGTGATGTTCTCGTGTGGGAGTCATCGTGAGCGGTGAAAAATGAGTGTATGTGGTAGTCATCGTGAGCGGTGAAGTGAGCGAACGAGTGTATGTGGGAGTCACCGTGAGCGGTAAAGCGAGTGAACGAGTGTATATAGAAGTCACCGTAAGCGGTGAAGCGAGAGAATGAGTGTATGTGTGAGTCGCCGCGAGCAGTGAAGCAAGAGGATAAATCTGATCGGAAATATGAATGGATGATTGAGCGGGAGACAGAAATCTGAGAATTGGTATGTGAAGCTATGTGAAATTAAAATCCTCCTTTCTGTTGGGTGAAGTTGTATGCAATATGTGTAACGTATCTTGGCATGTGTGTGGTTGTCGTGTGTGTCATATTAGATGTGTGATTTATGGCAAGGATCTTACATGAGTGATACGTTGAGATTCGTAGGAAAGATATGCTTTGAATGTGTTCTATGCTCGGGTTGAGCTTGATCGGGGGGAATGATTACGGAGCTAAGTTAATTGTTGGAAATATAGCATGTATAAAATTTAGTTTGATCGAGAGCAATGTGAACATAAATTTTAAACAGATATTAGAGGTCCTCACCATTGAAATGATTATTTACTGGGCCCTAGTGGATCACGACCATACGTGAACGTTTTGTCTCTGGTCCGGAACTACGTTGATAGAGGTCGATCTTGTTGGCGATTCGAGAAGTGTCTCTTTTATTCTAGCATGAACTAGCATGCGTACTTGAATATGTACTTAACTTGTTGGGTCGTACTTTTAGTATTATTTTACGTATTGGGTATTGAATCTATTGATCCCTTTTTCCTTGGATATTCAGAGGTTTTTAAATATGTTGGATAATGGATTTTATTAAATGTATTCACTCAAAGGTTTGACTGATAAAAATTGGGCTCGGGTATGGCCCGTGGGCCATACTGCCTTAATGAACTCGTGATATTTCTTGCGAGAAAAATCGAGTTCGTTACAAAACCTACTGGCAATTAAGACATCAAAACTTCCTTAAGATAGCTGCATGTCTCTTTTCATCCCACCCTGGCGGAATATTGATGAAGAACAAAGAAATCAATTTTGCTCTCATTGACGTCGACCTCTCACCCTACAAGTAGGAGACAAGGCATATCTAAAGGTTTCACCAACCAAGGGAGTAAACCGCTTCGGAAAAGGAGGAAAGTTGAGTCCCCGGTACATTGGACCCTATGAGGTGTTGGGGAGTGTTGGGAAGGTATCCTATCGCCTCGCTCTACCGCCTAGCCTGTCCCGAGTGCATGATGTGTTCCACATATCACAATTTCGTCGGTACGTTAGTGATCCGACACATGTGCTGGAGATGGACAAGTTTCCAGTTATCGAGGATCTTGGTCGAGTGGAGAGTCCACTCCGGATAATAGACTGCAAGGTGACGCGGCTACGGTCCGGCGACATACCCTACGTGAAAGTGCAATGGACTAATTACCGTGAGGACGAGGCGACGTGGGAATGCGAGGAGGATATTTGTTGGGAATATCCTCATCTGTTCACACGGGGAGAAGGTGCGAGTTTCGAGGATGAAACTTCAATTAAGTGAGGAGGATGTAAGGTATGAAATTTTCAAAACATCGTTATACCAATTTCGAAAGTGCCGAAACGTGAATATGTGTATACGTGTATCGTGTATATGTTAGTACATATGTTAAATTAAAGAAAGGGAGTTTAACTAGACCCTACTTAATTAGAATTAAGCCCGATTAAGATTTAACTACCTTAGGATTTATTTTAGAATAAAGTATGATATATATATACAACCAGCTTCATATGGTCAGTCTTCGTGTGGACAGTTTTTCCTTCGTGTGGACAATTTTTTCGTAGCACCATCCGTTTTC
>JAOYMZ010026707.1:0-17345 GCA_025802335.1 Pinguicula primuliflora | reverse complement strand
CTAATATGATTGGTACTCCCACATCTTCAGCCATGTCCAGTATCACAAAATCCACAGGAAAATAAAACTTATCTACCGTCACAAGCACATCCTCAACCACACCTCTTGGTTTTCTGATGGATTTATCAGCTAGTTGCAAAGTGATACCAGTTGGGGCTGGTTCTCCAAATCCGAGCTTTTGTGATATTGAATAAGGCATGAGACTGATACTAGCACCTAGATCACATAAAGTTCTCTCAAAAAGCTGATCTCCTACAGAACAAGGCACTGAAAAACTTTCTTGATCACCTAACTTTGGAGGAATAGGTGTTTTTTTCCGACTAATAATTGCTGAACATTCAGCGGTTAGAGGGATTGTCCCTCATCTTCAATTTTTCTCTTGTTAGTGAGGATGTCCTTCATAAATTTTGCATAGATAGGCATCTTTTCAAGTGTCTCACCAAACGGAATATTTATCCTCAACTGCTTAAGGGCATTGGTGAACTTCCTGAATTGTTGCTCCAACCTGTCCTTCTGAAATCTCTTAGGATAAGGCAACCTCTTCATCAGCTCCTCTGTAAGCTCAGGCTGCTCATACTTGGATTTCTTGGTGGTCTTAGATGCTGATTTTAACTCAGAAGTGACCACTTCTTTTTCTGGGGTATTCTGTTCTGTTTCTGTTATGATCAAAACTGATGGAGGTAACTTTGGTGTCCGATTCTCTTCCAGACCTCAAGGTAATAATCTTGCAACTCTCCTTGGGATTAACTTCAGTGGTACTGGGTAACTTCCAGAGTTGTCTTTCTTGTAATTGTGCAGCAAGCTGACCAACAGTGTGCTCCAATCTCTTGATATCAGCTCTAGTTTCGGACATGAGATTTGCATTCTGTTGTGCTAGTTGCGTCAAAAGATCATTGTTCTTCTCCAGTTTAGCCAAACTTGAATCATGTTTCTGAGCTTTTCTTGCAGAGAATTCATGAGATCATTTTCAGATTCCTTCATCCCACTAGAGCTTCCATGATATTGCACCTTAGGTGCTTGCAAGAGATGTGAATTCATTGCCCCTTGTGGATTGCTCCAGCCGAATCCTGGTGCATCATGCTTCCTATATTGCTGATAACCGTTTCCTGGTTGCCATCTCTGCTGATGCTGTTGTACAAAATTTACTTGATCCATTTCAGTTTGCACAGAATTCTGACAAGTGCTAAAATGGTGTCCTCCTCCACAAATATCACAAGAATTTTGCTGAACCATAAATGCTTATGGCTGAACCATATTCACTGCAGCCTGTTGTTTATTATTCACACAAGGCAGAAGTTGATCCATCTTGGCTGAAAGATTGAGCAATGGAGCAGCCATAGCATCATTCTGATTTCCATTTTGTGGTTGCTGAACTCCTCTTGGTGCAAGTCTCTTCACTGGCCATTTATAGCAGTTTTGGGCCAAAGCTTCTAACAAAGTGTGAGCCTGGTTATCAGAGAGGGTCATGAATGTACCATTGGCTGCAGAATCTACATTGTTTCTGGTTTGAGGATCCAATCCGAAATAAAAAGCTTGAATTTGCCTCCAAGCTTTGAGTCCATGATTGGGACAGCTTCCAAGTAATCCTTTATACCTTTCCCAAACTTCATAAATATTTTCCTGAGATCTTTGTTGAAAGGTTTGTTCATAATTCTTGTTGTCCTAGAGGGAGGAACAAAATGCATCAGGAAGGCCCTTCTCAATTCTTCCTAAGTTCTGATAGAATCCGAAGGTAAACTGTATAACCATTCTCTTGCTCTATCCTTTAATGAAAATGGGAACAATTTTAATCTTATAGCTTCCTGATCAGCGCCTTGGATCTTCAATGTATCACATATTTTCATAAACGCTTCCACATGTGTGCAGGGATTTGGGGTATCTGCACCTCCATAAGTTGAGTGTGACTGAAGTAGATGGATTGTACTTGGTTTCAATTCAAAATTGTTGGCAACTATGGTTCTACTTGCAGGAGCTGTCTCAACTGCTTCAGGAATGGCATATGTCTCCGTAGGCCTGTCATTTTCATGAACCACAACCTCTGCCATGTTTTCAGAATCAGATTCAGAATTTTCAGAAGTTGCTTATGATCAACTGTCTTGAACAGCTTCTATCTGGTTTAAGAGTCTCTTTTCTTGATTATTTTGAGATCTCCTCAAGCTCCGTAGTTCCGTGTCCCTTCTCTGATCAGCAGAAATATAGTCAGGGTCCGGAGGCCTAATCATACACACCTGATCAAGACAAATAGAAACTAAGTAAAAAAAAAAGTAAAAACAATCACAATGACTGATATTTTGAGTAAAGCATGAACTGGTGCTTCACTCCCCGGCAACGGTGCCAAAAACTTGATGGAAATGCAAGTGCACACTATCACAAGTAATACTTTGCTTGGTGAGCAAAGGTCATTCTTCCCAAAGGAGTGAATTGAGCTCAAGACTTAACTGACAAAACTGTAGAACATTGAATTGGAAATATCTTGATTGGTTTCATTAACTAAATGCTGAGATTAAATTCTAACTATTCTAAATCCAAGATAATGGAATGAGCAGGACCAGGGATAACTTTTCAACCACAAATGACTGAGTGAATCGAATCAGAATGAGAGAAATGTTTTCGGGCTTCAGATTCCCTCCTGCTATGCATATTTGAATTAGGTCAAGCTATTAGATTGCATGTTTTCTGTTCTAATGCTCCAAAGTTACCTGGTTTAGATATTAAGAGTCAGTGCTACTTTCTTCCCTTAATGCCTACTCAATATACCTCTTTGAGAGAAAAGGGTCAGCTTAATGGCTTCATGGAATCAAACAAAATAACTAAGGAGTCAGTGCTACCTTCTTCCCCTTAGAATTCTAATTAATTCAACGAGTGAATGTATCTATGACTAATCTGGTATCAACTATCTCTTCTCTACCAGATTTTCACGAATCTATGCACCTCAGGGCTAACTTCTTGGTGCAAAGTAAGAAAACAAATACATTCAAGCATAAGGAAAACAGAAACTGCATACATTCACTAGCGCATTTTCAAAAAGACATAGCAGAGGTTTTCTGAGCCCAAAGTCTCAGGACTTAGACCATAATCAAGGTATGGACTAAGATACAAGCAGAGAAACAGCTAAATGAATTCATGATAGAGCTATGGAGACACAAATATCAGCAAAAACTCAAAACAGTTTCCAGCAATTCTGCTATCTTCTCCTTCTATCTTGGCGGCTGGTTTTTCACCTCTCCTACGTTGGTTGTTCGAATGAGAATTGTTTCTTCTCTTTAGGGCTACTTCCATTCCAAATTTCAGCTTTACCCCTTCAGCCAAATGCGAGATATGATTTTTTTGTAAGGGTAGGACTGTATTTTCTGATGCAGAGCCGGGGTGGTTCTAAAGATTGAGTCCTAAGCAGGCCTTGCAGTGGTCAGGTGCATCTGTGGTCTAAAGATGGATTGAAGCTGAGCTTGTAATCTGTCTTCATGCAAAATTACAGAATTTATCTTGACCTCCCGTGCAAGATATGCAGCTAAGTAGGGGCATTTCAGTAATTGTATCATCATTCAAATACTCACACTTCAGCTGTGCATAAATCTCTCACGAGGGCTCTGTTGTATTTTCTCCCTCTGCAAAGTTGTAGATAAGGTTGTTCTCTGTATGACTGTGCAAGGAAATCCCCACCTTTGATCTCAGTTGAGAGATATGCTGCAAGAACGGCCAGGATCCTTTGTTTCCTGATTTGGCTAAACCATAGTTTGATCCTTGCCCCCTCTTTGCCAGATTTGTTCTCTAGTGGTCCCCTCTTGTTGCTTTAGCTCCAAGACTGATATGTATCCATATGGTGCACGAGCCAAAAGTTGCAATCATTTTTTGGACTTGTATTTGGGCACCCTAGACAAGGTTTCAAGCATAAAACACCTTGAGCCTGATCAGAAGATAGCTTCCCATTTCCGCTGCTGCTCTGGTTGTTTATTGCCAAATTAGCTTCTATTGAACCAGATCCCTATTTCTCCATTGATCAGGGGTTAATTCTTAATGATCCTTAAGGATTAGAACTTCCAGAAATCTGAGACCATGGCTTCAACAATAGCTTTGAGGAAATCAGCATCTTTTGTCTCCAAAAATCCTGTTTTGCACATAAAAACTCAATTGTTCCTCATGAACTGGTTAGTGATGTCAATAGCTGATTTTTGTGCAGATCTTAAAGACAATGAGATTGATTAGGGAGTAAAAGCACATATATTGATAGTAAAATGGAGCTCAAAATATAACAGATTTTGTGCAACGACAGCAGGATACTTGGACGTGATATCTGCCATGCAACTATTGAATTCTTCGATCATGTACGCATTGACAGCCTTCCAGTACGATCTGATGATGCTTCCACACTTGAAATTTTACTTTAAGTTCTGCCTGAGGTACTATGCACAATTGTCGTGATGGGCATTCTGGAAAACCGCTCTCATCGCTGCTGCAATGCTAAGTGCCCTGTCCGATATTATCGTCAGGTCATCGGTATCGCCAATGATGTCTTTCAATTTCGATAGAAACCACGTCCACGAAGATCCATTCTCCGAATCAATGATTCCCCAAGCGAGTGGATAGCACTTGCTTTCACTGTCCTGCGTTGTGCCAACCAATATTACTCTCCTATATTTACCTTTCAGAAAGGTGGTGTCAATCCCAATCACCTTTCTCATGAAGGCATAACCCCTCATCGAAGCCCCGAATACCAAAAAACCATACAGGAATTTGTCGTTACTGTCGATCTCTATGTGAGTTACGGTCCCTAGATTCGACTGTTCGAGAAGATAAAAGTAGAACGGAAGATGCCGGAGTGATTAGCAAATCTCAAGCTAAAATCAAAAGCATCAGAAATATTGCCGAACGAGAACTCCACCACTTCAAAATATCAAATGGAAAATTCTTGGGCCGAAGCGGAGGTTGTTGATGGTATTGTTGTAGTTCGCTCCCAAGCACTGTGTGTTGTGATGCTTCTGATGCTTCCGTCTCCAATGTCATTGCCTGACTATCTAAACTCGGTCTT
This sequence comes from Pinguicula primuliflora, assembly GCA_025802335.1. NCBI lineage: Eukaryota > Viridiplantae > Streptophyta > Magnoliopsida > Lamiales > Lentibulariaceae > Pinguicula > Pinguicula primuliflora. Next base: position 12,319 of record JAOYMZ010026707.1, on the reverse strand, counting down.
CTTCCATGTGGGTTGAACATGTCGTCTTTCAGTGGTTGTGTCTCATCATCCTCCTCCTGTTCAAGATTTGGGTTCATCCTTTCACCTAACACTTGATCATACTTAGGAACAACACTCCCAAAGATAATTGAACGTCTTTATATTGAGTAATATAATCCATCCCCACAATCCCCCCAATGTGAGCAAGATCCTTTGACAAACCGACTAATTTGCTAGTAGGATCTAAAACCATAGCATAACAATATAAAGTAAGAATATCTAATCAATAATCGTTGAATTTTGCAATAATAGGTTGAACAATAGGACCGAGTTCATCATCTAGATAGCTAGAATATAATATTTTGGCAATTCTACCAATATGTAATAAAATTTGGTTTGATGTTGGATAATATGTTCCACTTAAATCATTAGTTGCATCAAAAAATGGTTTTAAAAACATTGAAAATTTGTCAAGTAATGTCCATTCATCATCATACATGACGTCACTAGCATGAGCGGAAATTTATGCGGAAAATGGAATTTGATATTTAATAATATCTACTAATATCTTATAAGTTGAGTTCCATCTTAAAGGCATAACAATATTCAATTTCTTTGGAGGCATTTCATATATTTCACAAACCCTTTTAAATACATTTAATGTACTCACTTTATTACCCAATAACATATGTACATGTGATATTGTGCATCAATTAAATTTTTGTGACTCGAAGCTAGGGGTGGACAAACGGGAATTTGCGACGGGTATTGGCAATACCCGTTCCCGTCCCGTTACGGTTTGGGACTGGAAAATCGGAACCGGAACCGTCCCGAATACCCACATTCCTGAAAAAATCGAGAATACGGGTATCGATTCGGTTTGGGAACGGTTCCTTATCGGTAACGGTCCTGATAAGGAACTGATTCCCGAACCGTTATGGAACCGATAAGGAACAAAACATAATTTTCCCGACAAGGGACCGATAAGGAACCGATAAGGGTTTAATTCTGATTTTTTCCTTTTAATTCCTTTTATTTTTATTTTTAAAATTAAACTCTTATCGGTTCCTTATCAGAACGGTAACGATCCCTTATCGGGAAAAGTTCCTTATCGGTTCCTTATCGGTTCCTTATCGGGTATTTCTCGATAAGGGTATATGGTACCCGTAACCGTCCTGATACCCGACGTGAATCGAATTTTCAGGACCGGAATCGTCCCGTTTTCCCAAATTCCCGATAATTTCGGGAAAATGGGAAAACGGTTCCCAATTTTCGGTCCAAACGGTTCCTGTACCGTCCCATTTGTCCACCCCTACCCCAAGCACAATGTTACATGTATATGTGTTATTGGTTAGTATACATTAAATACAAAATAAGTGAGTATATGTAGAACAACTATTTTTACACCAAATTTGGTTTATTGTAAGTGAAATGACAACTAATAAAAAAACTAAAAAAAAAAACTAATTAAAAAAACATTTTGCCATTAAACAAAAAACGGTAATTTTTTTAATCATATAATCCGAAAGTTGTTTTTTATTCTTTTTTTTCCCTCAGATCATTTTTAAAATTAAATTTAATCAAAAATCGCTCATTGTTCATTTAAACAAAAGCTACTATAATTATTAGCATATCGTGTCGTTAGATTAGAGATGTCATATGATCTGTTTTTGACATATTTTATTAAAAATGACAATCAATATTACGACGGCTTCGCTACCGAAAAAATAAAATCCAACATGATGAATTCAAAACTCAAAAAAATACAAAATGTTAAACTGTATTTAACGGTCATTAATATAAAGGCAGCTTCGCTGCCAAAAAATTAAAATCCTAAATGATGAACTCAAGCTCTATTAGTCATAATGATATACTTTATTTAAAAAGGATAATTAATATTAAAATTAAAACCCCAAATAATGAATCCAAACTTTATAAAACATAAATGTTAAAGTTTATTTAACGGCGATAATCAATATTATGGCAGATTCGCCGCCGATAAACTAAAACCCTAATTAATGAATGCAAACTCTATAAATCCTAAATGATAAATTTTATTTAAAGACGACAATTAATAGTATAACGACTTCATCAGCGAAAAACTAAAATCCTGAACGCCTAAATATAAATAACCTGTTAAAATAAAAATTTAACATGTAAAAAAAATAAAATTTAATCCAAAATAATAAAGTACTAAAATAACAAATAAATTTAAATAGTATCAAGTCATATGTCAGATCAGGTGAATGGAATTCAGGAAGTTTATAGGATGAGTAATGCTACCTTACAAAATTAAAAAAAATACAAAATTTTGTAAATCTTTTAAATTACTTAGTTCTCATTTTTTAAGAAACGTTGTGAGGTTAATACTTTATATGTTTGTGTGATGGAGGTTAGGGTGATGGAGGTTCGGTAAGCATGATGGTGGCTGTAGTGGGAAAGCAGCGGTGACGCGTCGTAGGGGAAGGCCGCCGTAGGGCTTGGAGGGCGGTGGTGGCAGCACCGCCGTAGGAGAAGGAGTAGCCAGCAAAAAAAAAATTTAAAAAAATTGTTAAAACTTTCAGCTTTAGGCATCCATCCAAAGACGCATTTTATTTCTCCGTCAGTACAAGGCGTCCATCCACAAAGAGATTTTATTTCTCAGTTCATCGACACATTGGAGGCTGGAGCTGAGCATGGGTAGCTTTCTACCGAACGTCCAAACCTATATGAAGGGGTATCACCAGATGAGTATTATCTTATATATAAGTAATGCCTATCGTCCAACCGAGTACAAACAACAAAGCAAATATTCCTTGCAAACTCATGAATTGGGAGATCATTCCTCTATGTTCTTCCACCATCAGCCTGGGCACAGCGAGCAGAGGCATTAAAAGGCGCTATGAACGAACCACTCCAGATGTGCCAAGGTTTAAACAAGTATGAGTATGTTTTTCGTTGAAGCCTTTGAAATATGGCTCGGGTATTCTCGGAGTAGAAGATAGCTTAGATACAAATCCGAACTGTTGGCAAGAAAAGCATTTACAATGTCAGCACAGAGTGCCATTAAAATCATATTGTAAAATCAATTTAGGAATGAAATGGATCATGAACCTTCTGATGGTTGTATTTATCCCTAACGGCAACCAAAGCACCTCCTCTTCTACTGAGTTGCAAGTCGTGCAGAATACCGACACATTCTTTCAAATCAGTTGCTGTGTACCCCGAGTGTCGTTGTAGAGCTGAATTCTGTGAAAAGTGAAATGGTAGTTTATATCATTGTTCGAGAAGGCATCGAAGAGGCACTGGGCGGTCATCCTCTGCGAATACCGTCTAAGCACCCCTCAGTGCGACTAAGCGGGCGACTAGGCTGCCTAGGCGCGACCATGACCGCCCACTTCTTTCTAGAAGGTTTAGGTATACAAAATCTTTGAAGCTGATTAACTAATGCCAACGGTGCATCTAATATAAGTCATACCCAAGGATGCCGGTGAGGTTGGAGGGTAAATCGAGCAAGGAAGATAACTGATGCAGCTACCAAGGAAGGCAAGAATTTCACACACTGATAGTCCAGTAAACTTAGCTCTGCAAGATAGCACCCCAAGAATTCTAATTGCACACTTGAGCTCTGCAGGAGATATCAAAACCAGTCCTTTTAGTTAATAATACTGTTTTGGTTCTTTATTAGTGGTCAAAACAAAATATCCTTTGAATCCATACTATATAGTGATCATAGAAATTACCTGATAATCTTCTTGAGCAACGATGGTGAGCCTTCTGCAATTCCAACGATGAAAAAGGAGCATTCTCAGTGTCAATGCTAAAAATATTATAAAGCAAACAAATGTGAAAGATGAGATTTATACCGCAAAAATGAATTGACTGTGGGATTTCCCATTTCAAATCCAAGTGAATTAAGCACATCAGACTCCATTTTGATAACATCTTGCTTAGTGTAAGTGTTATCAGTGATGTAGCAGAAGTCCTCCACATGGGGAGGAGTAATCTCCTCATACTTCCTGTAAATACATCACAAATACATTAACACGCAGGAAAAATTGCAAACCAAAGATGCTCTTCTGGTGAGGGGATCCACAGATAGAAGCACAGTACTTACGAGGCAATTAACATTGAAGAAACTCCTAAAAGCTGTAGTCTTTGCCTAGTAATAACATTCTTCGATAAGAATCTATCAATATAGGAAACAGTTAGATACACTGTATCTGATTGAAGCTTGAACTCCTCAGCCACCTCAACCAACCAATCCATCAACACCCCTCGCATATTCGCAGTCACATCTACCTGAACTTTCTTCAAGTAATCTGGCAGCGGCCTTCTCTTAATCTCGATCTGAACCCAAACAAACAATATCTATTATGGAACCAATACAATGATTTCCACAAAAAATCAACAATTCACTTCACTTATAACCGAATTAGTTTTGGAAATGATAACCCCGTCAAGTTGTAGAGTGAAACAATGAAATCAAGGCTCACCTCCATTTTATGGAGATACTCGTATATATCAGAAACATAGGCTTCACACATCCGTGGGTTATTGATTGCACCCAAATCCGATCTTCTTGAATTGGATCCCTCCTTTGCGTGATGGGTTTCCTCTGCCCACATTGGCTTTCCACTTTTTGATTCCTCATCCTCCCAACACATAACATTCTGAATCTCCCCCAACGCCACTCTCTTCTTTTTATTCAACTGGGTAATCAACTCCGGCATCGCCTCGGGTCCAGATCTCTTCTTCGCCGCCAATCGCGTGCTTCTCCTGCAGTTCTCTTGATCTCCCATTCTCGAGCAACAACAGGATGTAGAGACGGATGAACTGGGAGATCAAGAGAACAGAATGGATGCAAGTTGGAGGTACTGTGATGTGACCGACTGCAGGAGTCACGTATATAAGCTGGAATTGATGTGAAAATTGCTGCGGTGCCGCCATTGATGAAAGGCTTTGAAAAATTTGAGCGAGCGGGGAATTGGAGTTTACTTCCAATTTTCCGATCGCCATTTTTGGGGGTGGATTTTTGATATAATTTTCTTTTGGAGCGTGGCCTGAAATTTGGACCAGCGCTGAAAACGCAAGTCATTGAGAATTGGCGAATTGAGTTTTCGAGGGCGCTTTGCAATGGTTTGAATTAATTTCACAAAATGAGTAGGTTGACTTTAATTTTAATTAGGTATTGTTTGTTAGTTCTTTTAAAAATGTGTTTTTAACTTTTTAATTGCATAAGTTTTTTTTACCGTGTTTTTTAATTTTGACTTTTAGCGTTAGTCTAGTGGTGGAAAAATTCTTAAAAATCCAAAAGTTAAAAACTCCCTTGTAGTAGCTTATGGGAGATTTATGGCGGTTTTAATTTTGTAATTATTTAAAAATTTACTTTTACGATAATTTTGTCTATATAAAACTCGATAATACCAAAATACTCAAAAAAAAATCCGTATTATAACTAGTTTGTCACACTATTTTTTTTAATTTTTACCATAGTAAAGCCCCAATTGCAAATATTTTATAACTTGTTTATAAAAGCACATTTTTTTTAAAAGTCTTCCTCAAAATCAAAAGAAAATTTTCAATAGAACTTGCAAACATAGCCTTAGTGATGATAAGATTAGAATAATGTGATGGGATTAACAAAATCAAATGCATCAATGGAGGATGGCATGGGCTGTACACAAACAGAGTCGTTCACAAACAAGCTCGAATTTGGCTCGTTTAAAACTAATTTGTTCGGTTCGTGAACCTTAATGAACAGAGTTCAAACATGAAGCTCTGTTCATTAAGCTTAACAAACAAGCTCGGCTCGATTCATCAAACATGACATATTCGTTCAAGCTCAGTTCGTTGAACAAACTTGCTTACATGACTAATATGTTTTGGGTATAACAATTTTTTTTGTATATAATGATACATACGACAATCTGATTTATATTCTCCGAATTCAGGTTAGTAGACTCCATAATTTAAGGGCGTGTTTTGGTTAGAGACTTGAAAATTTAGATTGATTTTTATTATATTTGATATTATATCAATCAACCTTAAATGACGGACTACATTTATTAAAGTTTAAATTTATTGCAATATATTCGTAATTATACGTGTATTTATTAATCGATTATGATTTTTGTTGAATGATCGGTTGAACGAGGATAAAAATATCAATTTATCCTTACCTTTCATTACTCATTAATACAAACGAACCAAAGGAACGAGTTCGAAGAAGTAAACAAACATATAAACTAGACGAACAGGAACGAGCCTGTTCACGAGTTTGCTCACAAACTGTTCGTGAATAGCATGCAAAACTCAACAAAACAGAACTCATACATAAAACTTTGTTCGTTAAACTTAACAAATAAGTTCGGCTTTTTCGTTAAACTTAACAATTAGAACTTGAATATAGCATGTTCGTTCGAGCTCGGTTCGGTAAACAGTCCTATAAATGGGCAGAGAAAGAAAAGTAGAGGATGAATTAGGTCTTTTGAGCATGGGCTTTATTAATGACTAGACTGACTAAGATAATATAATATGTAATGGCAAGTTATTCTTGTAAAAAATGCTATTAGTACACACAATAAACTCTGGTCACATTCTATTATTATCACCAAATTTGATACAATCGATGAAAAAATGACACATCGGTGATCAAAATGCCTATGCTCTAATGAGGTTATAGCGACTTATTCACTGATAATTTCTAAACTCTAATTAATGACTAGTTAACCATAGAGAGAAAATACAATAGAACAATTGGCGATGAAGTCACCGGGGTCATACGAGAGCGTGAGCCTTTGTCAATTTTTGATCTTTGATGTATCATTTTTCATTAATTATGTCAATTTTAATGGCGATGATGGTATGTTGCCATAATAAACAGTGCAGCTAGGTATACTGGGCCCGATACACCCAATTGCATAGCTTCACCTGGAGTTGAGCATGCAAAATTGGGAAAACATTATCTTGGAAGATGCTATTTGTACAGAATTAACACAATAAATTCGGGTCATATTTTGTTGTTGTCACCAAATTTGATACAGCCGATGAAAAATTGACACATCAGTGATCAAAATGCTCATGTTCTAATGAGGTTATGAAGACTTTATCATCGATAACTTTTAAACTCTAATGAATGACTATTAAACAATAGAGAGAAAAATGCAATAAAACTATTGACGATGAAGTCATCCGGATCACACCAAAGCGTGAGCCTTTGTCAAAAAAATTTATCTATGATTTTGATTTATCATTTTTCATTAATTAAATCAATTTTGATGGCAATGATGTCATGTTGCCATAATATACAGTGGTGCTAGGTATATCAGGCATGGTACACCCAATTGTAGGGCTCCACCTTGCATGGAGCATGCAAAATTGGGAAAAAATTATTTTAGGAGAAAATCGAACCCGGATCCCCACCACTCCCGAGACACTCCTCTATCACCATCTCACCAAACATGCATTTTAATTATTTATATACGAAAATATAATATACACTATTATAGACTACATTTATTAAAGTTTAAAACTATTGCAATATATTCATAATTATACGTGTATTATCAATCAATTACAATTTTTGTTGAATGATCGGTTGAACGAGGATAAAAATATCAATTTATCCTTACTTTTCATTACTCATTAATACAAACGAACCAAAGGAACGAGTTCGAAGATGTAAACAAACACATAAACTAGACAAACACGAACGAGCCTGTTCACGAGTCTGCTCACAAACTGTTCGTGAACAGCATGCAAACCTCAACAAAACAAAACTCATACACAAAGCTTTGTTCGTTAAGCTTAACAAATAAGTTCGGCGTGTTCGTTAAACTTAACAATTGAGCTTGAACATGACATGTTTGTTCGAGCTTGATTCGTTAAATAGTCCTAGGAATGGGTAGAGAAAGAAAAGTAGAGGATGAATTGGGTCTTCTAAGCATTGGCTTTATTAATGACTAGAATGACTAAAATAATATAATATGTAATGGCAAGTTATTCTTGTAGAAAATGCAATTTGGACACATAATAAATTCTGGTCACATTCTGTTATTATCACCAAATTTGATACAATTGATAAAATATTGACACATCAGCGATCAAAATGCCCATGTTCGAATGAGGTTATAGCGACTTAATCACTGATAATTTCTAAACTATAATTAATGACTATTTAACCATATAGAGAAAATACAATAGAACAATTGGCGATGAAGTCAACAGGATCATACCAGAGCGTGAGCCTTTGTCAATTTTTGATCTATGATATATCATTTTTCATTAATTATTTCAATTTTAATGGCGATGATGGTATGTTGCCATAATATACAGTGTTGCTACGTATATTGGGCCCGGTACGCCCAATTGCATAGCTCCACCTGGAGTTGAGGATGCAAAATTGGGAAAACATTATCTTGGAAAGATGCTATTTGTGCCCATTTAACACACAATAAACTCTGGTCATATTTTGTTATTGTCACCAAATTTGATACAACCAATGAAAAATTGACACATCAGTGATCAAAATCCTCATGTTCTAATGAGGTTATGACGACTTTATCACCGATAACTTTCAAACTCTAATTAATGACTATTAAACAATAGAGAGAAAAATACAATAGAACTATTGGCGATGAAGTCGTCGATATCACACCAAAGCATGAGTCTTTGTCAAAAATTTCTTATCTATGATTTATCATTTTTCATTAATTAAATCAATTTTGATGGCAATGATGTAATGTTGGCATAATATACCGTGGTGCTAGGTATACAGGGCCCGGTATACTCAATGCAGAATTTTTTTCCTAAACTGAATCTTGAGTGCCGAAAAGTTGGCTTCACTGTCGAAAGTTGATCTGCGCCATCGGATTTATCTTTGACGGCGCAGATCAATTTAATTAAAAAAATTGTTCGCGGGTCGAAACCCGCGGTCGCATCAAGAAGGCGCAACAGCAGCATTTCGACGATATTGTACTTTTGCCAATTTTTGAATTCGAGCAGCAGGTACCTCATTTGGTTTGATTGTACATTTGTGATATAATTGATATTGTACTTTTGCGATATAATAGATACAAAGGTTGAATCTTTAAGCATCTTGTATAATAGATAAAAATGTTGAATCTTGGTTCATTGATGGAATTGTACTTTTACCCAATTTTTGAATTCGAGCAGCAGGCACCTCATTTGGTTTGATTGGTACCTCGTAAGAATATGCTACTGTTTGGCTTCAGTGTCGAAATGCTGCTGTTTGGTTGCAGATTTTTTTGTCACAGAATTTTTTTTGGATGCAGAGTAAAAACAGTTTTGATTTTTTTTAAAAAAAAGAGTTCGGTAGTGAAGCCAACTTTTCGGCACTGAAGATTCGGTTTAGGAAAAAAATTCGCATGGAGCATGCAAAATTGGGAAAAAATTATCTCGGGAGCAAATCAAACCCGGATCTCCACCACTCCCGAGACAATTCTCTATCACCATCTCACCAGACATGCATTTTAATTATTTATGTACAAAAATGTAATATACACTATTAGGGTCTGTTTACTGCATGTGATAGCATTTGATTACGATAGTTACGCAGTTCGTAACTATCGTAATAAAACTACAAAACCTGTTTACTGAGTTTTTGATTTGAGACGTTATAGATGGTCAAACGTCCCAAATCCCCGCTTTTTTTCAACTGATTTTGATTGGGAATGCTAAACTAATCCTTAAAAATACGTGTGATTGGGAGAGTTATGAATGGTCTGAAGTGGCAAAAGACAAAAACACCCTCGTACTTCATCTTCCTCACATTTCTTCATCTTTTTAAAATTGTGTTACTTTCCTTCATCTTTCCTCATTCGCTTCAAGAACCCTAGAATTAATATTAGCAACATTTCTCCTTCACCAGCAAATCAAAAATCTCATGAACTTTTCCAATCTCCCGAAACGCACTCCGAGGTTTAAAATTTGGGTTCATCCTTTTCTTTGTCTAAGATTTCACTTTCGTAGGAGAGTGAAGAGTTCCGATGAGGATGAACCCAGATTTTGCCCGCCATATTTTGCTTTTTGTTCAGATTCGAGCTTTTTGTTCGTCCGTCCGTTTGCTTGCCAACATCACTTCCTCTTGTTTGTTCGATTTTCGTTGTCAGGTTCTTTCCCAGTCGCAGATCCCCTTTTTCTGCTTTCCTCTTTCTCACTCCAATCTATTCACACATAACAATATATACGACTCTGCATACATACACATAAAAATTTTGAAGAGGCCCTGGCATTATGTTTCTACTGGTTTGTTCTGTTTGTATTGACAATGAAGCGCCAGATAATGCATATGATCAAATACAAGTATCTCCCTTTCAGCATTGGGAAACAGGTAGTTTAACTGATAACTTTTGTGATTCTACGTTCTAGCTTACGCTTATGTACTAAGCCAACAACAATTCTTCTCTCTTCTTATAACAAGTCATACAAAGGAAAAAAAAACTTCTGCCAGCAGTCCACAGGCTGATTGAATTTATGGTCTTTGATTTTGTTAGAAAAATGAACTGATACAGAGGGTACGAAGATGGATGGGATGAGGAACAAGAAGGCATGGGATTGAATGCCTTGGAAAACTGTTTATTTTAGTGGAATACAGAAATGTTGGCATATCCCAGTTCAGTTTGTTTTTTAACAGTAAATCCTAGTTCTCCCCCTTCAACTTCTCTGTTCTGTTTCTAGCATTTTGTGTTTATAATTTCTCCTGTCGGAGGCCCTGGCTTGAGTGGAGCTTATGCGGGGAGATCATATGGCTATTGTTTGGGGGCATTGTCCATGTTCTGCGGACAAAAGCATTTATAGTTGAAGGGAACTGGGAGCATGCGAAACAAAGATAAAGGACTGCCTCATTTGCACAGAGTGAACATTGATGTGTATGAAAATGATTTTAATTGCGTTTTGATCTGCCTATGAAGAGGCTCACCTGTATGTCTTCAACTTGTGTTTTTTGTTGCGTTCTAAACTTGTGATTTGGTTGGAACTTGTGGTTGCCTACATTATTAATTTCGTTGCAGTTTCCTTTGGTGTTAATCTCTAGTTTTTTTTGTTTACTTGGTTTGATAGGGATTCAATATTGATATATTACGTTTTGAAATGAGGAATATTTTAATCATTTAACTGTTCAATTAGTCATAATCCACTTCCAAGTAAGCACGCGAAACCTTAACTAACTAAATCAAAATCAAACTTGAAAAGTTGTTTACTACATTTTTTTTGGGTAAATGTTGTTTACTACATTTGATGTTGATACCGATAACGCTCCAAAGCAAAATCAAACTCGAAACATTAAATTTGCAGTAAACGGACCCTTAGAGACTAAACATATAAAATATAAATATATAAATCATATTGTTTTTTACGGTAATGTTAAAATCTAAAATATTTCTTATAAATCCTTAGGACTAAATGCTAAAACCCTAAAATCATATAGACTGTAAAATCTATAAATCTTACTATTTTTATTTTTAAAATTAATATTACGATAGCTTTACTGTCGTAAAAAATATAAAACCCTAAGAGCTACATGCTATAAAATCCTCTAAACCGTCAAACTTATGAATCTTACTATTTTTCTATTTGTTAAAATTAATATTACAAGTGCTTCGCTATCATTAAAATCTAAAATGCTATCATATAAACCCTAAAAGCAAAATGCTATAAATGATAAACTTTATAAACCGTAAAACCAATGGATCTTACTATTGTTTATTTTTTAAAATTAATATTATGGTTGCCGCTGTAAAAATCTAAAGTGATATCTTATAAATAATATTATTTTAAATATCATTTCATTCTTTTTTATTTTCCTATGCGAGCCTGTGCTAAACTTTTTTTTTTAAAATTGAAATATATATATATAAAGTATTAACAATATTTACATTGAATCCTCCGATCCTTTTCTTCCTCATTCATAAGGCTTTTGAGAATAGGTACAAGATCTTTCATCTAAAGGTTAAATATTTTAAATATTAAATAATATAATTACAATTTTTATAAACCATATTATTAAATAAAAAGATATTTATTATTAATATTTTTATTGTATTTAAATAATATTATTAGCTAGGTGTACTGGGTCCGGTACAAATAGACCCGGTAAAGCTAACATTTTCGAACAATATATTGTGTGACTATTTTGATGTCAATAAATATGGTGCCTATAACATTATCTAGATGACAAATAATTCATAGTTCGGGTGTGTAGAATTCTGCCTTCACTCGTACTAAAATTGCAGTAAATGCCTTAACTCAGTCTGATTTCAATGGATTGATGAACCATTGGCTGAGGGTTTGAACAGTGTACTGACGACACAAAATTTGTGTGTGTGTGTGTGGGGGGGTG
>JAOYMZ010026696.1:0-17347 GCA_025802335.1 Pinguicula primuliflora | reverse complement strand
GAAAACCGCAAAACAATGAAACCGCAAAACCGTTTAGTCGGACAAGGCAGTCGCCGTGGCGGGCGAGGCGGCCGCCGCCGTGGCGGGCGAGCCGCCCTGTCACTCGGATTCGGCCAAAGTCGGAGCGCTTTTGAAGTTACGGGCGACAAGGCGGCCGCCGTGGCGGCCGCCTTTTAGAACACTGGTTATGTGTAGTGAGTCCTGAGTTTGTGGGAATTGGGGAATAGAATGTATATATGGAGAGAAGTGAGTACCATTGTAAATTCCACAACATACTTTATAAAATTTCAAAATAAAAAAAAAATTTACTAATAAAAAAAATGCTATGCGGAGGAATTATGGATTCTTATCTTACCATAATTGGTTTGATAAATTAAGAATCTATATCAACAATTTAAGGAAGTACTTACCAAAAAAACAATTTGAGGAAGTAAACGGCAACTCCATGCGAATGAAACGACCTCAAACAATGCTGATGTGGCATTTATTGTCATTTTTGTCGGTTTGTGTTTTGTGTTTTTTTGCAGTTGTCTTTTTTTAATGTTTTTTTTCTTTTTAACTTTCTCTCTCATGCATTTTGTTTAAATCGAGTTTAATTGATGATTCGCTCATCGTTTGTCGAATTGGATTTCGTCATAATTATCAGCGTCATTGTTCCATTTCATATGACATGCGACTTCGTATAGTTTCGACACGGATAATTTTAACTTCGGCCACGAATCATTTTACGTACCAATGACTTCAATCACGGACAATATTCTAGTGTTTTGACAAAAAGTGCAGCTACATGCATAGAGTATAATTATTCATGTGGCGTTAAATTGCAGCAAGGATGAATATCATAAATTGAAATATTTTCTTCACTAAATCTTTTTTCACGCACATGCCTGTCTTTGCTAGGACTGTAGATTAATTTTTGTTTCTTTCGCGATTGTAAATTTTCTATGGTTTTTTATTACCTTAGTCTTGGTCGTCAGATAAAAATAGATTTGTCTTATCATTTGTTAGGGGTGTTCAAAAAAGACTATCGGTACCGGTAAACCCGATATCGGTACCGAATACCGGTACCGGTCAGTAACCAGTACCGGTACCAAACACTGGTAACCGGTACCACAAACATTGATACCGTACCGGTACCGGTACCGATAAAATTAATTAATAAAATAAAATTTGATTTTATTTTTGATTTTTTCAACTAAAAAATATTTTTTTAAGTTTGTTTTAAAAAAAAATGTATTCGGTACCGGACCGGTACCGAAACAGAATGGTACCGATACCTGCCCGGACTAGACCGAGGGTACCGGTACCGATAAGTACCGATATCGGTACCAATACCAAAATTTGGTTCCATTAATGGGTCGGTACTAATACCGATTCGTCAAATAGTGATTGGTTAGTGGTTATCACTCACAGATCACGAGATATTACCTATTCAAAAAAAGTTAATGGACATGAAGAGAGGGGAAAAAAAAAGACATGAAGAGGGACTCATGAAAGATAGAAGATTCAAACTGGCTAACTGGGTCTCCTCTGCCATTCAGCATTTTACTCAGATTTCATCGTTTTAGTTTTTTTTAGATTAGTTTTATCTGAACATGTCTATAATATTAGTGCTTTGGGTTTCTTAAGGTATCACTATACCTAATTGTGGTCATGAATTTTCGCAGGTTTTTGTTGGCTACTTTGTTGTGGATCTTTGAATGATATAAGTAAACTAACAGTACACTATGGGAAAAATGAACTGAAATTTTTTTTAATTTCCTGGCAACTTGTCATCCCATATTTGGATCCTGGTAAACATTTCTTGGCTTTCTACGTTGGTTTCTTCTAAATGGGTACATGCCGTTCTGATTATTGCTTATCCGATCTTCTATGGTTTGGAGAGGATTAACAGAAGTATGAAAAGAATTGATATGCATCTACGTCCGTTCTGATATGATTCTTTTGTTCGTTTGCATCTTTACTCCCATCTATGTGATGTCCATCCTGCTGAGGTAATATGATATGACTGACCCCTTACGGCGTATTTCCATCTGCAACTCTTTCTCTACCAAAGACTCGTTACAAATGTTTCGTGATTGCAAGGAAGACTCTCTCTTCCTTGCAGGTGCTGAAGATGCACATTTTTGGGTCCATTCTGGTCCTCTTTGTACCGACGGCCCTTGCGGCCATGAACTTAATAATTTAGGCTGTGTTTGCGAGAGCTTATGATTTTGCGAGGAATAATTATATCATCTTTAAACTTCGAATTAATTTCAAAATTACCACCGAAAAAAACCTTTCAAAAGCCACTCCCTATTAACTTATGACTTTTAAGTTTTTTCTGACTATTTTGTAGATAAGCCTAAGCCAAAGCTGAGTAATCAAACACTCCAAAAACAGCTTATGCTGTGGAAAAGTCAAAAGGAGCTGTGAAAAACTCTCGCAGGCACTACCTTAATGTGGTTCTGGAAGATTGTCCAAAAGAGAAACTGAGCTAGTTTAGACTCGTCATATTTCATGAATTTTCTGTGTTCTACAACATATATATGTGGCGGGTCGAGTGGTTATAGGCTTGCCAGAAAGCTTCTATTGAACCCCAATTGATCTTGATTGATATACTTTGTGTATCTGTCGACACTGAATGCATTGAGATTTCAGGTAAAGTATAGAAATATATTTTTTGTCGCAAAATCAGTATAAAAATAAAATAAACCGTCAGAGAGGACAAGAAATCTGTAGCAAGTGAGAAGGCTGCTGGGCGATCGCCCTCTACTGCATCCAAATTTTGCCGTTTATTTGAGCACTTCAGCGTTAGGGGGGTCATGACCGCCCAACTCTTTCTCGTAAATACCTGCACTGAGATGATGCAGCAGACAAAAAGCCTTTAAACTGAGATTGGCAGACATGGGACGAACCATCATATGATACTGTTCTTTCATTGGTTTACGGATTCTGCCCACTTCAACCTATGCTAAAAGAATCCAGTGCCTATCTAAACCATTACAATTGCTGTTTGGCAGACATGGGACGAACCATCATGATGCGGTTCTTTCATTTGTTTACAGATTCTCCCATCTCCAATCTATACTAAACGAATCCAGTGCATATCTAAACCAGTACAATTACTGATTGGAAAGACCACAGACGAATGGTATCATCCATCTGTGTATGTTGCATAGTTCAAAACAAAAGCATGGCAAAAATTAGAAGCACTTCAATCATTTATCTGCACTGTTTTCATAATTCTCATCGTTAAAATACACCTTTCAGCCAAACCGTGCACTTAC
Organism: Pinguicula primuliflora; assembly: GCA_025802335.1. Taxonomy (NCBI): domain Eukaryota; kingdom Viridiplantae; phylum Streptophyta; class Magnoliopsida; order Lamiales; family Lentibulariaceae; genus Pinguicula; species Pinguicula primuliflora. Next base: position 14,078 of record JAOYMZ010026696.1, on the reverse strand, counting down.
GATTTCTCTCAGTAAGTTCCCATCAGTTCCCATGCACAGTCCCTGCGTGCTCAACTCCGTACCCAACTCACACTTCACACCACCCGTCATCAGCATTGGTTGCACCATTGTAATGACAATGCGTAGGAGATTAAAAGCATTCTAAAACTCCATTAAGGACTACTTAACTCAAGGGAAAAGGATTTTCGAAATTTCCGGGCGACAGTCCCGGAACCGCACTGGAACATGGGTCTTTTGATCTCCTACACATGGTCTTTTCAATGATGAAACCAATTTCAACGACAAGTGGTGAGAAGTATAAATTGAGTACGGAGTTGAAGATATAATGCTGTGCACAGCATCCTTCCTATATATATATATATTTTCTACATTTCAACCAAAAACTGGAAACTGCTACCACAGACAAAAATTAGCAGACATTAACACAAAAATGAACCTCTCTGTGAACCTGGCTGTCATTTCCTAATTTGCATGAATTTCAATACATATATGTACATACACTATCCCATTTATCGTCAGAAGTAGAACCCTAAAGGGTCCTTCGAACTGGCGCACTTTAAATTTTCTATTCTACACAAACTGCAAAAAATATGCCAAGAGTTGAGCTTTCATGCCAGAAATGCAAGACGGTGAGCGGTGCTTTTGCAGTACTTATCCAAAAATATAACCATATAGCTGTACCGTTTGAAGAGGTGTTGTTCCTTAATGCTTAACCGGTTGAATTCATAGGCTTTGTGCGCCGACTGAAAAGATGTAAAAACCGTTTGCCCGCTGAACTCGTAGGCCGTGGGCGTCTACTGTATCTGTGTAAGAACCTTTTGTTGGTTGAGCTCGTAGACTTTGGGCGCCGAATGTAACTGTGTAAAAACCTTTTGTCCGCGGTTGTGACTCCCCCTTCCTGGACAAAACTCATATTATTTCTATAAGAATGGTGTCAACTATAAGGATGAAGAATCAAGGGGATCAAAAGTTCAGAAAAGCTATACGGCACCTACACCTCGCACCCATTGCACACACAGTTGGTGTGTGTACGCTCACAAGCCAATGAGTGCGTTCGAGATGCCTTTCTGGGTGCCGTCTATCATTTCTTCTCAAAAGTTATACCAGCATGTTAATATTAATGGAAGGATCTATTTCCAAAAATCACATTATTTCTATAATAATGATATCAACAGATGAATCAAGAGAATCAAAAGTTTTACCGGCATGTTAATATTAATGGAAGGATCCATTTCCAATGGCTCACCAGGAAGATCGGACGCCCTGGATAAGAGTACGTCAATGGCACGTAAGGAGACAAATAAGAATGAACTATAACGAAAGAGCAAATTCGAAAATAGACCACAACATGACATGAATAGAAAATTCGAAAATAGACTACAGCATAACATAAAAGAACTATTACATTAAGAGAAGCATAGGTTTCCTTAATAGTTCGAAATTTTTTGTGGCAATGTAGCAAATCTAAGTTCAAATATGTGGTACATAACGTCCATAGTCTCCTAGAATGCAAGCATGTTGGCCGCTGAGGGACGTAAAAATTTGGCCATTTGTAACCATCCAATGAGAGATAAATCATCACAAATTTTCAGGTCCCAGATTAATGATATTAGGTACAGAATTCTAATACTGACCATCCGAGTTTTTGTGAATCAACGGTCACAATTACAATTCTAGACCTAGCATCATTAATCTGTACCATAAAATTTCTCGATAAATCATAGCCATGGTAACCAGAAAGAGAAACTCCTAATCTATAAATATAACTGAAGTAGCATACTCATAATCGGGTCCACGCCATTCAGGAATGTTGGCTTGAAACTCATCTCCAATCCGAACATTGGACATGTATGGCTCATTGTCTTGGAACATGACCTCCAATGACCCCAATTCAGTGTCAGATGCAGGATGCCGATTGGCAGAGCTACCGATGAACGTATCCGTCAATATTTTATGCTTCTTTTTCAAGCAAGACCTACAAAGCCACTCCCCAGCAGGCAATATCTTTACACAGGGATTGCAGCAAGAACAATGAAATGCATCACCACAAATATCGCATATCAGCATATTTCTTGTACTGTCTCTACGCTGACAAACTTTGCACGACTTTGAACAGTAATTGTCAAGACTAACATCTGTTTCTCGAGTAGAAGTTCTATATATTTTATCAAGTAGCCCCTGGCTTCTGAGAATTGAAATGCATATATCTCTTTCGGAAATCTCTTTCGGAGACTCCTCAACTACCAATGCACCGGAGGAGGAGCAGTCACCAGCATCATCTGCATAAACTTTCAAGGAGGGTGAATCATGTCCCAAATTCGATCTTGATGACGAACAGTTATCATTAGCACTAAAGACAGTAAGAACTCTGTCCATATTTGTTATTTGGGTATCTTCAGAATCTTCTCCTCCAGCATAAAAACCATTAGTGACATTGCCGTATCGAACTTGATCTATACTAAGAGAATTCGCAACTTCCGTAGGATGATCAGAAACAGAAATAACATGCTGTGATGCGATTAATGAGAGGCCTTCAGAAATGATGACAGAATTGCACCCATCAGTTGGGTTATTACTAGCAGGCTGATGGTTTGGGGGAATGACAATGGAATCCGTATGATGCCTCTTACGTTGGTACACATAAGCAATGGAGTTCGTATGTTGTTTCTTACGTCGGTATACAAAATTCGGTATGCAGATCCGAGACATTGTACTGGAGTCTGATAGGTGGGAATGGTTTCTGATATATTCTACGGAGCACAAGTCATCATCACTTCTCTTCGATCCCAAAAAAGGTTCACAGCTGCAATCCAAATGGTGTTAGTGACAAACTGAACATTTTAGCCAATTGCTTGGACCTGCCATTGCAGTCAATAGAAACTATTGTTTCATGCGTGAGATGTATAAGGAAGGACAACCATGCATACAAAAAGGTGAATTTTCTATCAGTTTTTCAACCAAATCTTACAAGAATAATGTATCAGATATATTTATTGTAAAAAAATTTGAAATCAAAGTACAGATGACAAAGCATGTCTTATGATAGGTGCAAGATCCATATCGAGAACGAAACAAATAATATGAACGTAGGATGATGAATTTTTAACCTCTTCCAATAAATATTTCAGAGAAGTATGAATAACAAACAGCATTAATTCAATATACATCCCTGAGAGTTTCATTATTCGTTTCCCTTCCAATCCTGCAAATTTGCCAGCCAAGATTTTAAATTTCATATCTATAACAAACAACTATGAACCCAGTGATCTTGAACTGATATGATACTCTTTATAAGCCGAAACATCGTATTTGTCTAGGAGCTCACCTGTTATACAAACACCTTAAACTACCATTTTCTAACTCAACAATCAGAAAAACCTACTAAAGAATGAATAAATATTTTGCAAAATCATGTATTTGTACCTAGCCTTCACATGCGTTTTCCCATGATAAAACAACACATCTTCATAGACAAAAACTAAATTCTTTATTAAGTCTATGCATCCAGCCCTAGGAGAAAATTATAAGAAGATAGAGTTTGTAAGAGACATTTTTTTGGTACGAAGTTTGTAAGAGACATTTAATAGAAAATACAGAAATATCCTGTCATGTGAAGCTACAGAATGCATTTCCCTAAATCCTGCATTAACTAAACTCTGTACGGTCAACCATTTTGGACATTAATATCAAATGAGAACATATAACTTCCAACAACCCAAAAAGGCAAAACCTTAGGTTGTTACAAAAGGTTACACGAGTGGGGGAAGAAGTTACATAGCATTGCACAAGCTTTCTACAAGAAACCGATAACAATGAAATGGAATCTTGTTGTTTCTGAAATAAATAAACATATCTGCCAGCAAATATCTGTTTTTTAGAATGAATTCTGTGAAATCAGCGACTTGTCTTACTGGAGACAAGTAACACAAACCAGCTGAAACATCTTTGCCCAATCTCCATAAAACCCCCAAAAAAGAACTTTAAGCCCCCCCTTTCAATACCTGGTAGTGTCATTTCCAACCAAATATGAAAACTGTAGAGTTGAAGCTAAAGACAAAGTGAAATCTCAGAAATTAACTTTCTTGTCAAAATACATTATACATGTTAGATTAATGGGGATACCTAAATCATCTTTTCAGCAAATTGCAAATAGTTGACTACGTCAATATTAAACCTCGTGTTCAATGATTTTCACATGTTAGTTTTTGCAATCAACCCTCTTATTTTTTTTTACAGTCAACCATCTTCATCTTCACGTTCCCACCCAAAACCGAAATACACCCATTTGTTTTTAACTCTTTTAAATCCCAATCAGATTATGTATCTGATTCCAACAATGTTTTAACGTAACTACTTTATCCATCAGATCGATGAGCCATTGGATGAACCATCTCCTTTCTCTACACCCAATATCATTCTGATCTCAGTATGCACCAACGGTCATATTTCTAATTCATCTTTTCATCAAGATAGCCAGCCAAAAGATCTTGACTAAAAACATTTTCTACGGTGTCCCAAGAAGTATTAAACACTTCCATCATCATAAATCAAGATTATCATTCATGTTCACTGCTTTTCAAAAGTTAGTTTTGACCAGTCATCCATCTTCATCTCCAAATGTCGACCAAATGTGAAATTCACCCATTTTTTGATCTTTAATTCCCAAACAGATTGCCGTCTGATTTCAAGAATATGTTTAACATAACTACTTTATCTACCAGATTGATGACCCATTGAATGAACCATCTCTATTCTCTATAACTAACCACAGTATTCACCAATGGTCGTATTCATTCTTTCTTAAAAGTTTTCCTTTTCTTTATCTTGGTGAAAACCTAAAGGCAATTCTACACCAATTAATCCACCAACCATGAATCCATATATCAGATAAACATGCAATTGGTATGGGTTACACAAAAGCATGAAGGTACGTACTCTACAATGGATTTCTGACAATTAAAAACTACTAAGCAATTAATATTAGAATGTAAAATCGCACAATAACTATTTCCATCATGCGCTGGAGAAAGGATAACATATACGAATAAAAAACATGAAAAGGAACAAGACTGCAAATTTATGGATACCCTTCGTCTGCCATTGCAGCAGTAAGGTCTTGCTCTAGCGCTTTTTGCAGGGTCTTGGGTTTTCCACCCAGGAGTGGAGCGTCGCAAACCCCTCTTCAATATTTCTCTGTGCCTCGAAACTGAAAGGGAGAGTTTAAAAGTTTCGTGCCATTTATTTATTTTGGCGACGGCACAGCACAAGCGTCTTAAAGAGCGCCTTTATAATTAAATTAGTTCTCAAAAAGCTGGGAAATCGATGAAAATTTTGAAAAATTGTGTTTATTTATGTCTTTCCACTACTTTAGTTCGTTACATCTTTGTTCTGTAACTTTTCACTGTGAACAAGACTTAGAAGCAGTTCTAACTTCTACTTCAGTTTGTTGAAATTTGACCTTTTATAGTTTCTGTACAAATCTGTTTCATCAAACATAACAGAACATGCATTTCAGGCATGAATTATCCATAATCTTCTTGCACCGTGCCACACACAAGTGTCTCGCATAACAGAATGCTCATGTCATATAATACATCAGATGCTAAGTCATCAAGGAAGTCGTGTGAATGAGCGTGGTTCTAAAAGTGACCATTGCAATCAAAGATCATAGGTTCAAATCTCCTCAGCGACATGAGCCTGCCTACCGTGATTAGCAGGCTATTACGGTATGACGTTGGATTTACCTACCTCGGTAGGATTCCCTACGTTATCAAAAATAATCAAGGAAGGCATGTGTCATGGTAAAGTTGTTGGCCAGCATGGAGCATTGAACCTGGCGGTACTGCTGTCTAAGTTGATGTTGAACCTTCAATATGGGCACATCTCCGCAGTGCTGAAGAACGGTAGTGTGAATCAGATGAAGACACAAATAAATGAGCTATGCTAAGAGGACAAACACCAAACCGAATTTGGCACCGAAAGTATAAGAAATGGCAAAAAAAATTAGGGAAAACTTAGCACAGCAACACTTGGAGGGGTGTTTGTGTCTTTTTCCCCCACTTTCGGTCCCAAATTCGGTTTGTTGTTTGTCTGTTTAGCATTTTCCCAAATAAATTGAGTAATCCCCAAAAAAAAAACAATGCAAACAAGTGGTAATAGCCAGAAAGCAAGACCGCAGGAACAGATATAGGGAAGTAGTTATAAACGAAGCATACACACATACTGAACCATATACTGTCTAAAATTAATCAATATGCATTATCAATTTTAAAGACCATTCATGTGGTACATGGTTGAAACAAGCTCAAGGGGAATGGAACTTTACAGAAATGCTGCTGGTGGCCGATTCTTGGAAATCAAATTGTTCGACTTACAGTTCAAGATCCAACTGTCAACCAGCAGATAATTTTATATCAGAGAATGAATGATAGAAACATAAGTTTGATTATTCTGAACCAAGATGGGTAAGATCCAAATAAAATAACAGATTAGCAGATTGCTGCATTGAAGTTAAACCAGAACGTACCACTTCAGATGATAAAAGCACCGAAACTTGACAGTGAAACAAACTTAGGACCTTGGCATTGGCATCCAGTGAGGCTTTGGGGCTAAGTCAACGGTAAAAATAACAAGTATTACAGAATCGAAACGAGATAAAACAATAAATGAAAGATATTTAACAGGTAATAAACAAGACTGTAGTAATGGAAGTTCTGTAACTTGGCTAAGAGATAATAGCAAGTTTTCAGGGTATTTGGGAAAATTGCAGAGGCAAGGGACTGGTGGTATCTGTTTCCTTAAGAGGGATCAGGAGCTCTTGCACAAGAAACACATATTTGCTTATGTATGCGCTTCTGCCATGATCATTCAAGGGTATCTATCTCCACGCCGAGCATTTGTGCTGGCATGATGAACTTAACTGCTATGAGTAAAACATGGATATCTCTTCTCACCCACTGGGGGCAGTTAGAAACATTTTGAAGAATCAAGCCAAACACGAGATACATTCTTGATCGCTATTAACACGGAAATGGACAATTATTCTTTAAAATGTCAGAGTTGAATCAGAAAACTCCAAGATGGCACCACAGGAGTTCAAATTTCTAAATCAGATATACCATACTTGTACCGACCCACAAAAAAATTGATACACCGTATTTAGTATATTAGAAACCGCCTTCTAACTTCAGTGCATCATATTCACAAGTACACTATAGCCTAACTACAATGAACATGCAGGTACCAATAGGAAAGAACTAGTAGAAAATTAAAAAAAACTAATATCAAAACAGATACGATTAAAAGGGCTAAACCAATTCCTGAATGTAACTTAACTAATTGCCATCAGTAGTTACCAACAATCATCAAGAATCAGCATTAAATTTGCTAATTATTAATATTCAAGAAGCATAGCAAGAAATTAAGATTTTCAGCTTAAAGTCAAACCTATAAGGGTTCCCTGAGCGTTCCTTATGCAGGGATAATATGGACCCACAGCATCCAAACTGATCAATTCCACAGCCATAATATACTTCTTTTATTCCTGAAGGATAATTATGAAAATATAACTAAAATAACTAATACATCAAATAAAATACAAACTTTGGGTGGATAATGTGACCGATCATAGCAGTTAGTGACAAAGCTGCTGTACAAATTATACAAGGCTCACATGTAACATACATAATGCATTAGGTGCATTTCTTCCTTGGAACTCTATCTGTTTACCACTGTTTAAGCAGATCATCAATTGCTTCCATTTTTTGCACAGCGAGTGGCCGCCAGAACACCCATGATAAAAACAAATAGTGACGGATGATACAAGAAAATCTCAGTCTCTTAAGCGGCTATAGCCAAAGGCTGGATATGCATCTTGTAAATCAATAACATATATATGAAACGGTATTATAGAAGAAGAGAGGAACTGAGTAAATGGTAACATTATGTGCCGAATGACTGAGAAACTATCAATTGTAATCGGAAATAATTTAACTAGTCCCCATGAAGAAAGTAATGCCTATATCATTTTAAAAAAATAATAAAGTTCCTAGGCATTTTTCAAAGATTCGTTATGAGTGAATCGAAGGATGAAAAATGTATATTATATGTTCAACAGGTATTTGCATGTAAGCAGCTCAGAGGCAAAAAATAAGAAAGCTATGTCTAAGAGCCAAGTTGAAAAATGAAAAAATAAAATAAAAAATGAAGCAAAATTAACAACGGAAGCAAAACAACATAGAAGATCTTTTACATCTCGTCAGAATATTGAAAAAATAACCCTCTGATCCTCAATAATCACACAACGGAAAAGGTTTTATAAACCATTATGAGGGTAAGCTATGTATCTTTAACATCTCACCAACTATACACCTGTTTGTAAAATCAAGCACATGCCTGACAGACCAGCTGGATATGAAATAAGAATCCGATACTTTTTGAGATTTGAATCAAACAAATGTTTGGCACTTCTCCTTGGATTACTGTATCCTCAGCAAACATTTGTATGCAAAACATATTACTCACGCTTTTTATTCCAATTTTAAAATTAATCAAATTTTAAAATTAATATTAATACAAAAACAGAGTGAGAGAGACGGAAGAGGCATACCCCACTGGTACTTTCAGGCGGAAGTAACTAGCCAGTGATTTGTCGTCAAAACAAATCCCTCTTTAGTGCAAATCACGAGCACGGCAAGAATCAGAATCAGTTTTGGTAATTTTCATCTTTAAACAACCGTTCAGGAATCGAGCACTTGACCATCGGTCAAGGCATATATATATTTTTTTACAGAAACTACAAACTACCCCGGTGGACAAAAATCAGCAGAGGTTAACACAAAAAGGAACCTCTCTCTGCTGAACCTGGCAGTCATCATCCTAATTTGCATTCTTCGTCCAACATATTTCATTACATATATGTACCAGCAGTTCCCCCTTTATCAGCACAACCGTAAGTGGTCCTTCGATTATACTTCTGTGTCTCAACTGCAAAGAATATGTCAACGGTTAAGCTTTCATTCCAGAAATGCAAGACAAAGTGCATTCTGCCAAGCTGTGCTTTTCGCTGAACTTATCCAGAATATACCAAGATATTGTACCATTTGGGGAGATGTTCCTGAATGCTTAACCGGTTGATCTCCTAGGATTTGGGCGCCGAGTGAAACGATGTAAAAATCGTTTGTCGGTTGAACTCGTAGGCTTTGGGCGTCTACTGTAATAGTGTAAGAATCGTTTGTCGGTTGCACTTGTAGGTTTTGGGCGTCGGCAGTAACGGCGTACAAACCTTTTGTTCACGGTTGTGACACCCACTTCCTGGACATAATCACATCATTCCTATAAGAATGGTGTCAACTATAAGGATGAAGAATCAAGGGATCAAAAGTTTTACCGGCATGTTAATGTTAATGGAAGGATCCATTTGCAGTGGCTCACCATGAAGATCGGATGCCCTGGATACATAAGAAGACAAATAACAGTTAATTATAAAGCAAGAACAAAAAGTTAGTAATTCGAAATTTTTTGAGGCAATATAGCAAGTCTTAAATATGTGGCACAAAACTCCCATAGTCACCCAGAATGCAACCATGTTGGCTTTTGAGAGAACGCATCCAATGAGAGAAAAAATCATAGCCATGGCAACAGATAAGAGAAATTCTTAATCTGTAAATAAAACTGAAGTAACATACTCGTTATCAGGTCCACGCCATTCAGGAACGTTGGCTTGAAAGTCATCTCCAATTCGAACATTGGACATGTATGGCTCAGCATCTTGGAACATGAACTCCAATGACCCCAATTCAGTGTCAGATGCAGTATGGCGATTGACAGAACTACTGATACAAGTATCCGTCAATATTTTACGCTTCTTTTTCAAGCAAGACCTACAAAGCCACTCCCCAGCAGGCAATATCTTTACACAAGGATTGCAGCAAGAACAATGAAATGCATCACCACAAATATCGCATATCAGCATATTTCTTGTACTATCTTTATGCAGACAAACTTTGCACGACTTTGAACAGTAATTGTCAAGACTAACTCCAGTTTCCCCAGTAGAAGCTCTATTATTTATAGCACATATCTTATCAAGTAGACCCCGATTTCTGAGGATTGAAATGCATATATCTCTTTGGGATATCCCTTTTGGAGACTCCTCAACTGCCAATGCACCAGAAGAGTTGCGCTCACCAGCATCATCTACATTAACTTTCAAGGAAGGTGAACTATGGCCCAAATTTGATCTTGATGATGAATGATTGTCATTAACTCCAAAGACATTAATAACTCTGTTCATGTCTGTTGTTGGGGCATCTTCATGATCAACTTCTCCTCCAGAATGAAAACCATTAATGCCTCTTTTAGCAACAGTGTCACATCGAACTGGACTTACACCAAGAGATTTTGCAACTTTCATAAGATGATCAGAAACAGAAATAATGTGCTCTGGTGCGGTAAATGAGAGGCTTCCAGAACTGATGACAGAATTGCACCCATCAGTTGGTTTAGTACTATCAGACTGACAGTTTGTGGGGGTGATAATGGAATCAGTGTGAAGTTTCTTACGTCGGTACACATAAGCAATTGAGTCTGTATGATGCCTCTTACGTCGGTATACAAAATTTGGTATGAAGTTCCGAGACATTGTACTGGAGTCTGATAGGTGAGAATAGGTTCTGGTATGATCTACCCAGCACGAGTCGTCATCACTTTGCCTCCATTCTAAGAAAGGTTCGCAGCTGTAATGCAAATGATGTTGGTGAAAAACTGAGCATTTTATCCAGTTAATTGGACCTGCCATTTGAGTGAATAGAAACTATTACTTCAAGAAGTGAGATGCATAAGAAAGGCCAACCATGCATGAAAAGGGTGAATTTATCAGCTTTTTGCAATCAAATTTTACAGGAATAACCTATCAGACATAATTCATCTATGAAATTGAGAAATCAAAGTAGGATGTCAAAGTATGTCTTACGATGCACGCAGTATTGATATCAAGAACGAAACAAATAATCAGAATACTTACTTATTTGGGAATCAGAAAGTAAATTCCCATTTAGAACTATGAATGTAAGATGATTGTTGTAGCGGTTTTCTACAAGAAACCAATAACTATTCAATGACTGAACAAACTCTAGTCTTTTTGAAATAAATAGACATATCTGCTTAGCAAAGATATGTTACTTTAGAATGAAGTTTACGAAACTAGCTTCCTGTCTTACTGGATACAAGTAACTTAAACCGGTTGAAAAATCTTTGTCCAATCTCACATAAAACAAAAAAATAGTTGCTACTGATACATAGAACACATTTTTATTCTTGACAAGACAAATGTTCATGATATTGATGAGAGAAATTATTAATCTGCAAGAACATGAACCTTAAAGGCCATTATTTCAAGGATTGGCAGTTACATTTCTAATCGAATATGAAAACTGGTGAAATCTCAGAAAATAAATTCCTCATCCAATACATCTTAGATAAACGGATGCCCAAGTCTTCTTTTAGCAAAATGGTCGGCTAAATCAATATTATCCTTGTGTTCACTGATTTTCCCATGTTAGTTTTTAGCATAGGTATCACTCTTCATACTCACGTTCCCAACCAAAACCGAAATCCACCCATTTTTCTAACTCTTACAAATCCCAATTAGATTATGTATCCGATTCAGCAATATTTTACCGTAACTACTTTATCCATCAGATGGATGGCCCACTGGATGAGCCATCTCGTTCTTCTTTAGGTTAAAACTGAGAAGCAATTCTGCACCAATTAATCCGTCAATCATGAACCCATATATCAACCAAGAAAAATTAAGCATGGGTTACACAAAAGCACATAGGAACATACACCACAATGAATTTCTAACAATTATAAACTACTAAGCAGTTAATATCAGAACCGAAAATTGCTCAGAACTATTTCATCATTCGCTGGAGAAAGGATAACATATATCAATAAAAAAGTATGAAAAGGGGCAAGGTTTGAAATTTATGTATACCCTTTGTATGGCATTGCCGCAGTTGCAGCAGGAAGCCATTGCCGCAGGCGTAGTTGTAGCAGGAAGGCCTTGCTCTAGCTCTTTTTGCAGGGTCTTGGGGTTTTATATATGAGACGTGCCCCCGAAGAGCAAAGGCAAAGCCTATTTAAAAGTTCCTTGACATTTATTTTTCCGACTCCATAAGTATCTTAAAGAGCGCCTTCATAAGTTCGGATCGATGAAAAACTCGAAAAGTTTGTGCGCTTTATCGCTTACCATGAAGAATCATTATTCAATCAGGCCAATAGCCAATATCTTATAAATCAGTATACGAACGTTGGGATTTGTATTTATTTTTAAGAATAATTTCAAGTTGTTGTCAGTGATCCAAAAAAGGATGGATTGAATGGTCAGGTCCCGCCTAAGGCTGGGTGGCCTAGCTGCCCGCTTATTCGTCATTTAGATAGGATGTAGGGTAACCGTCCAGTACATAAACGGGCTTAAGAACCGCCTTCACGAACAGAAGGTGTCAGCTAGTTGAAACTTCAGTGTTTATATCTTCAGTACAGATTTGTAACATCAATAACATATCAACCATATTTCGCACCATGCCATATAGAAGCATACAGTTTACAAGTCTCCCAGAACATAATGTTCATGTCATAGAGTGGCTATAAACAAAAGTACTTGAATTGAAAACATACATCAGATGCTTAGCTACACAGCTCTGTATATCACCTCTTCGGCAGTAACATGTTATATGCATCTTATATGTTTAGAGTCAATCCACGAGGAAGATTACAGATTGTGCATCATCTAGCATGAAATAGCATCATCTAAGTCATCAAGGAATGCATGATCATGGTAAAGTTACTGGTCAGCATGGGGCCACTGAACATTACTCGCTGCTGCAGTCCAAGCTGAACCTTCCATCTGGGTCCATCTCCGAAGTGCCTTGAGAACAAAAGTGTGGATCAAAAAAAGAAATTTTTTCCAGCTACCCCAAAGGATGAGATACAGATAAAACTTAACAACCTCCCAAAGAACAATGTAAACAAGTGCTAATAGCCAGAAGGCAAGATCGAATGAGCAGGTAGATATACAGGCTGAACAATATAGCTCTCTTGTTGCATAAAATTAATACATGTGCTTCGGCAATTTGATAGACCTTTCATGTGGTACATGGTTAATACAATCTCAAAGGGGATGGAAATGCCACTCTTTCGATTTATTAAATTACATATTTAATCTGTCTACATAATCATCCTACCAAATACAAATTGTCAGCTAATAATTTTCAAACAGCTAAAAGTTTAATATCAGAGAATGAACAGTAGAAACATAAATTGGTTACTCTAAACCTAGACAGGTAAGATCCAATTAAAATAAGAGATTAGCAGATTGCTGCATAATGAGAAAGTTACACCAGAACGTACTTAGGGTCTTGGCGCTTTCATACTGTGAGGCTTTGAGGGAAAGTTAAAGCAAAAGAACAAATAATATAGAAGCGGAATGAAACGAACAATGAAGGAAAGATAATGTAGACGAATATACATGACAAGTTTTCAGTATATCTGGGGAAATGGTGGAGGCAAGGGACCGGCGGCATTCTTTGCCTTAAAGGGTGTAAGGAACTCTTGCACACAAAACATATATTTGCTTTATCTATACACTTCCACCAAGATCATTTCAGGATATGCATCTGTACGTAAGCACCTGTGCAGGCTGTGCTGGTGAACTTAACTACTATGACTACAAGTATATTTCTTCCCAACAACTGGGGGAAGTAAAAAGAATTTGAAGGAACAAGCTAAAAAAAACTATATTCTTGATCGACTATTTATATGAACGATTGACGGCAAGCTTATGTTTCTTTGAAGTATTATAGTTGAACCAGAAAATACCAATATGCTAGATGGTAAAGCAGGAGTTCAAATTTCTTAGATTAGATATCCCATATTTATAACGACAAGAAAAGATATACCATATTGATACGATGTATCCACCTAACCGGTTCAAGAAAGGCATGGTGTATCAAAGAAAAATCAAGCAGAGCAACCAGCCAGCTGAACCAAGCAAACCCAATGCATCTGGTTCGAGA
>JAOYMZ010026685.1:0-17348 GCA_025802335.1 Pinguicula primuliflora | reverse complement strand
GGAGTATTCGGTGGGTAGCTCATCAACATTTTCATCGCCTTCATCGGAGTTCTCATTTTCGTCGTCGTCCTCCTCCTCAGCGTCCTCTTCGTCAACTTCACCTTTGTCATCTTCATCATAATCTTCATCGTCGTCGTCATTGCTATCATAATCGTCATCTTCATCGTCATCCTAATCCTCCTCCTCATCTTCATCGTCTTCATCCTCTTCATCCTCCTCCTCATCGTCTTTTTTGTCATCCTCATCCAAGGCAATGACGACTGGAGATGGAGTGGGGACGTCGGCTTTCACATGCACGGGAGTAAGGGCGGTCGCAACATCGGCTTGCGCAGCAGTAGTGACGGCTACAATGTCGGCATGCACGGGAGTAGGGGAGGCTGCAACGTAGACATGCATGGGAGTGAGGGAGACACCGTGTTGTTGTCTATTCGATATTTTTATTTTTGCAAGCTCAGCAACAAGATGAAAAATTGGTTCAAGAGGATGAGCTCGGTATTAATCATCACGTCTTTTCATGATCTGTTATTTCATACGAATCGACAAGGTGGAATCAGCACAGCAGTCAATACAATCCCGACTTCCCAAAAATAATATTCGTGCTCCAAATAAAGCAATCGACACGACCCTGACCCATTGTGTTTGTCTTGGAAGAAGCACTCGTGCATAACTATCCTGTAATATGCACAACATCTGTGGTTGTTCAATTCACTTCTGATGGTGCGCACGCGACTACATGTGGTAAACCCGAATAATGAAGTCGGACCCTAAACTCTTAAACAAAAAAAGCAATCGACAAGACCGCGACTCCTCATGATTATCCAGGAATAGTCATTCGTGCTCCAACTATCCTATAATAAGCACAACATATATGGTAAACCCGGATAATGCAGTGACCCTGGTTGCAATCTGCTGCTGATCAGCAAAGATGAAGCCACTGATCAAGCTCAAAGGAAGTGGAGCAGTTCAAAATAGCTGCAGACCCTGCAGATTCGCCCCACTCCAAAATGAGGTAAGTTTTTGAATTCGAAAAATATGACCTGGCCCATGTAAGCTATGTCAATTGTCTTGTTTCTGAATGGTAGAAGGAATGTATAGGACGATAGAGCTTAGCTCTTTTTCTTTCGATTCACCCTGCCACGGACTTGAAAAGGAAAAATGCCACATGTACGGCAGGCATGGATCAAAAAATGTATCTTTTTTTACCGACTAATCTAGGGGCCTGCACCCAGCCCAAAGACTCCTATGGATTAGGGAACTCGAGATCTCTTATTCAGGAGTTCACCGAATTACCACCAGACCAAGCTACCTTGGTTTCATTTGACAAATTTATTGTCGAATTTTTTTTAAAAGGCTAGAAGACTACGTCCATAGTTTAAAAAGTGAACCTTAAATTAATCATATATTTCAGTCATCCAAATCAAAATTTGACTTTGTTGCATGACACAGTTAAGTCAATGATGATTTATCAATATCTTCTAGGGAGATGCCGTTATCCACATCAACATATTACCAAGCATAAGTGTCCACCACTCAATATAACATATGTAATGAAAGATAAAGGTGTGATTTTGGAATATATTGCAAATTATTGAAATTGAAGACTTATCGAATTTTTCATTCAAGCTGTGTCGTGGACGCACACACTACTTTAAAAGCAATTTCGGCACCACCGTGGTGCTAATGGTCAATACGTCGGTCGCTCCCGAAGGTTACAACAACCACCTCTTTTACACAAGTACTTCGCGATCAGAGGTTGGAGAAAGACATTCCTGGGACCTTTGCTAAAAGAGAACTCGAGTGAAGGAAAGTATATGTGGAATGCTAATTGTAAAACATGTTTTTCAAATTCCTCCATTGACCTTATTTATTGATGAGACCCCAAGAGTTCCGGAGAGTCACAAGAGTTTGAAAGGTCACAAGTGTTCCGAAAAGTCACAAGAATTCTAAAAAGTCACAAGAGTTCGAAAGGTCACAAGAGTTCGAAAAGTTACAAGAGTTCCGAAAAGTCACAAGAATTTCGGAAAGTCACAAACACATTTGTCCTACGAGTACAAAACACGTAGCAGTTAATTCATATTTATCCACAATTTATTTTTTCTTCTCCAAGTAAGGGAGTTGCCCATAAAAATAAAAATATCAATAGATTAATATTTTCTGTGCCAAAATAAATTCCTCTTTCTAAAATCGGTATGAGATAAAAGAAAGATCTCCTTCTTTATGACAAGCCTTTACAAGCTATTTCTTCAACAGTCCCCCACAAATGGTTTGGAAAGGTATTCCCTTCGAGCATAGGAAGAGCTATATACTCAAATGTCAATATCTTTCTATTTGAATTGACAAGTTGTGAATTGAGAATACAACGCTGGCCCAGTGAGTTAGTGAACTAAGTCTTGAACTCATGAGTGAACTAGGTCTTGAACTCATTTGGGCTCGGGTCACTATCCCCTCATCACGTATACAACTCTTGAGGTGTACAAATTCCGCGATACTGTCACTTGCGCATTTATTTACCAGGCCTATGCGCATGCCCTTCGTTTTTTGAATGCTCTAGAAAGATTGACTATATCTTTTATGGAAGGTGACCAACATTCACATTCATCAAGGTGACTCACACGCCCCCCACATTAGAGAGGGAGTCATTAAGAGCCTAGAGCTCATCGTCTGTCACACCACATGGTCCTCTTCCTCCCACAGATGGGTAGGATCCTTAAGTAGCCCAATACTCCAAATCACCGCAGGGAAGAGACAACTACTGTAACACCATGATTTTCAATCTCCGCAGAGTCCCGCAGGGAAATGCCAGCTACATATGATCCTTTACTGCCCATCTTCGGTAGAGCCAAAAGGTGTCCTACGGCTCTCTACCCTCACGCATGAGGAGAGTCGTCTGTTTCTGTTCTCTGTCCCTTAGTGGGGAGAATCCCACTGTAGCATATTACTCTCTACCCCCCACGCATGAGGAGAGTTAGCTACTGGATTCTCTACTCACCACTTTCTCGGCAAAACAAAAACATTCCATAGGCATCCAAAACCTCTACCCCTCGAGTGAGGAGAAATGCCCATGTAACGCATGTCTCTCTATTCCATGCATGGGAGAACCAGCTACGCATTTCTCTACACTCTCACATCCCTCGGTTAGGTTCAAATCAGTGCCAATCTGGATCCGTCTTCTGCCCCTCAATTGGGGAGAATGCAGATATAGCCTATGTCTCTTTATCCCATGCATGGGAGAGCCAACTATACCCATTCTCTACCAGCCCCCAATTCACTCGGCAAGACGGTCAGATCATACACGCATGGGAATCATCATTAGTCCTCTACCCCCACAAGTTAGTAGAACTGCAGTTCTCTACCTTCATTTTCCGGTAGGACTAACATAATAAATATGTTACCGCAGTGACTGTTCATCCTCATCCTCATACTACAACTCTCCGCCCCCCACGCATGAGGAGAGTCATCTGCAACGGTTCTCTAACCTCATCAATGAGTAAAAACCACAATCAATAGTTACTGCTCTCTACCCCACATTTGAGGAGAGCAGTTTGCAACGTTCCTCTAGCCTCACGCATGAGAAGAATCACAAAGTCACCATTACGGCTCTCTACCCCCACAATTGGGGAGAGACGTCTACATCGGTGTCATGTTGCCACAGATGGGGAGAACTGCAAAGTAACTCATGGCACTCTACCCCCACACATGGGGAGAGCCATCTGCAACAATCCTCGACATCTCAATCATTGGCAGAACCAAAAAGTAACCTACGATTCTCTTCCCCTACGCATGGGGAGAGCCATATGCATTCGTTCTCTACCCCTCAGTTGGGAGAATCGCAGGGTAACCTATGGCTCTCTACCCCCATAATTGGGGAGAGCCATCTGCAGCGATTCTCTTCACCCCCCACATATTAGGAGAATGAAAATAACCACCATCGGCGTCAGTCCACAGACCATGATGAATTCCTCATAGGATGACTATCCATCATCACCGATAAATCCATCAAGTCCATCTCCCTTGAACCACCCACGCATGTGCTATGAATCTGTTAAAATAGTCGACAACATAAATGCATTAAATTCCAATAACTATTACATCACAGTCAGGCGAGTCGAAGGACTACAAGTCGAAGGGCGACGAGGGAGGAGAAAATCTAAGAGGACATGGGATAAGCAGATTCAGCTAGATTTAGTAGTATTAAATCTCTCTGAGGACATGATCTCTTATATGACGAGTTGGAGACGTTATATTACAGTTCAGGATATTCTATGACTATTAGGGTAGTATTTGCTTATTTGACCTCTAGTGTAGTAGAATGAGTTTGGCTGTTATTATTATTATTATTTTACTTTATTTTATTGTATTTTATCTTATATTTTTTTTATGTATTTATTTTATTTTATTTTATTTGTTCTATTATCATTACTTTTTTTTTTCCTTTTTTCGAGTTGGGGGTCTCCATGGAAATAATCTCCCCATCATGTGAGGGGTGAGGGTATGATTGCGTACATCTTACCCTCCCAGACCCTGCCTGAAGTCGGAATTTACTGAATACGTTTGGTTTGGTTTATATTGAAAATTTGAAGTAATTTTTACTGATAAAACTGAAACTTTCAAATAATGCACTAATGGCTCATTATATAGGCACGTACATCAGCCAAACTTGTACCCACAGACGGTATGGGATATAGTTTATATACAAAGTTCATCATCTTTCCCTCTGGCAGTAATAAAGGAGATTCATTCCTTCCCCCAAATTTGGTATACATAGTCTTACTCATGAAATACTGTCCCTCGCATTCTCTAGAGTTCCATCATCTCCACATTATATTTCATGAATGCGAGACCCGGTGCTTCTCCCGGCTTGGCGATTCAAAGGGAGTAAATGTTGTTGCGCCTTCAAGGTGTGCCTTTTTCTTGGCCTTGAGACAGGCACTTCGCAATGGAGTTTGAAGCTGACTAAAAGCTTCTCCAAATGGTTTTCTTTTCTCCAAGCTTCGATATGCAAATCTAGCCTGGGTGCTCCTTTCGTAGGGAATCTGGATGGTGGATTCGTCATTGTTAAAATAAATAAGGAAGAAGATAAATCACCTCCTTGATTTATCTTATTCCCTTTGTATGGTTCATTACCTTATATAAGGCGTTGACTTGTACATTGTAACCAATATAAATATACAGTGTATACAAGGTAGAGACTCATTGAAGATCCTACCTCTTCTCTCAAATTAGTCTTCCGCTCAATTCTTTCTTTCAACATGTACCCGTGAACTTTGAATCTCAATAGTGAACACCATGGGTGTCCCAAAATTCATGTCGAATATTTCATCGGAAATGTGACGTGAATTAAGTGTCATGAAACATAAGCCATACTACTATATCCAAAGTTCATAGCATATTGAACAACAATTTTTAACATAGACACGGCATCCACTGGCAGAATTGTTCATCGACGGCCCCGGGCTTCAGCCAGGGGTCGATTTTGGCGAGCCCAAAGATTTGCAAGGCTAGGTTAGGGCTAATTTTTATATTTCTAAGGTTCAGCCCGGGGTAAATATTATTTACACCTTTACTTCATGGACCCGTAGCCCATTCATCAAATCTATCTATTCGGCCCAACTTAAATTAACTACAACACCTAGTCTAACACTTACTTGTTGAGAGTCCAAGCAAAGTCCATGCAAGCTAAAGCCTTTTACTATACAGACTTAAAACTTTTTATATTTATTTCATGTTGACCCAATGTCTTAGGCCCAGTTTCAGTTGTATATATACATTGAGGTCTCTTAGATGAGGGAATTTTTCCTCCCAATCTTGTGACGCGTTCCTTACATTCATTTAGTTCATCACAAATGGTGTAATGTCACTCACAAATCTCCACTTTCAGACAATTATTCTATCAACTGCTTGATCTGCGCAATCTATTATCTCACTTTTATCATGGTATCAGAGCATTAGCTATTTTGCTTTGATTTTTACCTATCCTTTACTCAAAATTCGGAAGATCTCGCCTTTCTTCACATAATCAAATGTCTGAAAAGAAGGAAGAGCTTAAGGTTGCTGACGCTACAGAAACAACGACAGTAATCGTGTCTGCTACTGCAAAAAAGGGACCTCAACTTCGTGACTCTGACGAGCCAGGCATAGCCCTCATAACGGTTTCCCTAAACACCCGTAACTACCAATCTTGGAGTTGGGCAATCCGTATGGCACTTGGGGCTAAGCAGAAAATCGAACTGATTGATTAAAAACGAGCACCTCCAGAAGATGAGGATTCAGAAGCTTATCAGGTGTGGAAATCTCTTGATCTTATTGTTTCATCTTGGATATATAACTCCATAGATCAAGAAGTATTGGCTGGATTTGAATACACCATAACATCTTCTACAGATTTATGGATTGAACTTCGTGAACGATTGGGAGAGTTCAATGCGCCGATGGTTTTCCATGTGAGAAGGGAGATAGCTAACTTGAAATAGGGAACGACAATGTCATTGTATACTTCAACAAGTTCAAAGGGCTTGGGATGAGCTAGGTTATGTGAGACCCGTGGTTAAGTGTTCTTGTGGTGTTACGGAGGAAATACGCATTATGAAATTTATATTCAGGCTCAATGGTGAATATGGGCAGATTTCCTCTCAGATTCTCGCAACTGACCCCTTGCCAAGCTTGAACAAGATCTATTCCACTATACTGACGGTGGAGAAACAACGGGAAGAAAGCATCACCTCTCAAGGTGTAATTGATTTAGGGCTCGTGGTTAAGGGAGGCAACTACAGGTCTGGAAATAGATTCTATTCTGTTCAAAAAAACACTAATATGGTGAGTTATTCAGGAGAGAATGTTGCTGGTGCTAAGGTTGTGCGGTGTGATCACTGCCATATTCCAAGACATGTCATAGCCAATTGCTATAAGCTTAAGGTTTGCGATTGTTGCAAGATGCCTAGACATTCTATTCTGAACTGCTTTCGTCACCGTGAGCAGCAAAAACGTGCCAAATCTGGCAACTCTGCAGGGTCTTATGCAGGTTCTTCTACAAGATCCTATGCAGGATCATCCACAGGCTCTAATACAAGACCTTATGCTAATGTGATTATGCCCACTGCTTTTGACACCATAGACACGAATTCAGCACTGCATTCTATGTAGGCAATGATGCGTGAGGAGCCGTTTAAGGCTCTTAAGGATGCCCTCCATCTTGGATCAAACCTGCCATCTGATACGAAATTCACAGATAAAATCTATCATACTGCTCTCGCCATTTGCCCCACATCTTGGATCAAACCTGCCATGTGTATGGGTTGTTGACACTGGAGCTTCTAGTCATATGTGTCGTGACTTAAGCTTCTCAGATCTTGTAGAACACTGAGCAGCAAATTGACCGTCAAACAGGCCGATGGTACAGTATCCAAGGCTCAATGTAGTGAAAGTTATTCACTGAAATCGAAACTTACTCTAGAAAATGTCATATACCTTCCTTCATTCCATTTTAATCTACTCTCTATTTCATGTCTTAGCTGTATCGCACAAGGTTACTTTTCTTTCTTCCCGACATTTTGTGTCGTGCAGGACCTAGCCATTAGAAATGTTCTCGCCATTGGACGCCAATGCTTGGGAATGCACGTTTTTTAGCCTCACACAGCAAGTTCCAATGGATCCTTTTTGCCGCAGACAAAACTTCCACACCTTTTGCGTTCTCATTGTTCTACTGATTCGAAAACTTTTTATTGTAAAATGTCTATGTTAGCTAATTTAGCTCAGACATCTATCTAGTATGACCGTTTAGGTCACCCAAGTACTCAAGTTTTATCTCGTCTTTCATTACAGATAGATTCTAATGTTCATGATCCGTGTGATTCATATCACAAAGCCAAAAAACTCATCTTCCATTTCATCTGCACACTACTAATACTAGTCAGTCTTTTGAATTAATTCATACAGATGCATGGAGACCCTTCTCACGGACTTCACTCACTTGTGCAAAATACTTCCTCACTGTGGTTGATGACTTTAGCAGGAGCACATGGATATACCTCCTCTGTAACAAATCAGAATGCATCAAGTTTCTGCATCAATTTATCCTTATGGTGAAAACTTTGTTCCAAACCTGCATCAAAACTGTCCATAGTGACAATGGGGGGAATTCTTGGGTCAAGCTAGCCAAGATTTATTCCATTCCCATGGCATTATTCATCAGCGAACCGTCCCTCACACTCCTCAGCAGAACGGAGTCGTTGAGCGGAAGCATTGCCATTTATTAGAGGTCGCACGAGCATTGATCTTTTGGGCTGGTCTGCCTTTGACATTCTGGGCAGAATCTATTTTAGCAGCAGCCTATCTCATTAACAAACTACCTACAGCCATGCTACAATGGAGAAGCCGTCACGAAGTACTTTTCGGTGTAGCTTCTAACTATCAACATCTATAGATTTTCGGTTGTTTATGTTATGAATCTCTTCTGATGCCAAACATATCCAAGTTTACACCTCGTGCAGTCCGTTGTACCTTCCTTGGATACCCCAACTACAAGCAAAGCATACAATGTATTCGATTTGGACCAAAGACGCCTATTACTATCCTGGGATGTAGTATTTCACAGATCACATTTCCCTTACAAAATTGCTCCTGTCTCTACCCCTGCACGGATTGCAGAATTTCTCCCTGAGAATATGCATGAACAAATTCCACTTCCTGCCAATGTTCCACACTCACATTACCCTCCAGTCGACCCCGACTATCCCATCTCAGATTCTACCATATCCTCACCCACTGAAATTTCATATACTCCATCCTCCTCATCACATGAACCTCACTCTAGTCTTGATAAAGCTTCCGCGATACCTCCACCTCCTGAACATCCATCGCCTCTCATCACTGATCCTTCTCTTACTTCTATTCCATCTCCTATAAGACAGAGTACCCGAGTCCATAAACTGTCAGGATGGCATCATGATTATGTATTGTCTCTTACACCTGCTGGTTCATGCCTACTTACAGTTGCTCATGCACAAGAGCCTCATACCTACGTAAAGCTGCTAAACAACTGGTCTGGATTGATGCCGTGACCGTTGAGCTAGATGCTCTTGATCAAAACAAAACATGGACTATTACATCTCTTCCCTCTCATACTCCATTTATTGGTTACAAGTGGGTGTATAAGCTCAAGTATAATCTTGATGGCACTATATCTCGCCACAAGGCGAGACTCATTGCTAAGGGCTATAATCAAATCGAAGGGTTGCATTTTTCGGATAGCTTCTCACTCGTCACGAAGTATACTATCGTTTGTATCCTACTCACGATGGCAGTGCAATGCAGGTGGACTATTCATCAATTCGACATTAACAATGCCTTCTTACGTGGGAAACTTGAGGAGAATCTATATGTCTATTCCTTAAGGACACTCGTTACATGGTACTGATCATGTTTGTCTGCTGCGACGGTCCATTTACGGACTTAAACAATCATCACGACAATGGAATGGTACATTCACTGCTTCCTTATTGACCTATGGCTTTATGCAACCCATGCACGATCATTGTTTGTTTGAGTCGCGAACATATACTGTGCTCCTTGTATATGTTGACGACGTGCTCATTGTCGGGGATTCTGATGAAGAATCTGTTAAGCTAAAATGTTTCCTTGATCGGAAATTTAGCATCAAGGACTTGGGTGTTGCTTCCTACTATTTGGAACTTGAACTCATACCATCTGCAACCAGTCTGTACATTACACAACACCATTTATATCCATGATCTGCTACAGGATAGTGGCCTACATGAGGCTAAGGCTACCTCCACGCAGCTTCCTCCAGGCCTCAAACTGATGCAATTCGATTCCACACCAAATTTGAAGGACTCCTCTTCTTATCGCAGAGTCATTGGCCGTTTGTTATACTTATCCTTCACTCGGCCGGACATAAGCTACGATGTCCAACATTTAAGTCAATTTATGTATTCCCCTCGCAAATCACATTGGCATGCTGCATTACATGTTATTCGCTACTTGAAGGGATGTGCTACTCTTGGTCTTTACATTCCATATGAGAATTATCTGCAGCTTACTACTAATTTGGATGCCGATTGGGCTTCCTACCTTGATTCTCGACGTTCATTGACGGGCTACATGATTCAACTTGGTCACTCTACTATCTATTGGAAGACAAAGAAACAGACAACCATCTCGCATTCTTCTGTCGAGGCTGAATATCGGAGTGTTACCTCCACTATTTGTGACTTGCTACGGATTTCTTATATCCTTCATGACTTGGTGTTCATTTTCGACAACCCATCCCGTTATATTGTGACAACAATGCTACCATACATTTGGTTGCTAATCTCGTTTTCCATGAACGTACCAAACACATTGATATCGACTGTCATTTGGTACGTGATCAATTCCGCCTTAGATTCGTACAACCTCTACATCTCCCATCTGCGCATTGGTTGGCGGTTATCTTCACTAAACCACTCCCATTAGTGTCATTCCAATTTTTACTATCCAAGTTAGGCCTCGGGTTGTCACCCTCGATTCCAACTTGTGGGGCGGATGTTGAGAGTCCTGGCAAAGTCCAAGCAAGCTAAAGCCTTTTACTGTACAGACTTAAACCTGTTTATATTTATTTCATGTCGGCCCAATGTCTTAGGCCCAGTTTCAGTTGTATATATACATTGGGGTCTCTGATGAGGCAGACTAGGTCGAAATACACAAGGAAATTTTTCCTCCCAATCTTGCGGCGTGTTCCTTACATTCATTCAGTTCATCACAAATGGTGTAATGCCACTCACCAGCCTCCACTTTCAGACAATTATTCTGTCAACCGCTTGATCTGCACAATCTATTATCTCACTTTTACCATTAATAACATGCGACCAAAATGTAGCGACTAAAACCAGTGTTTGAAAAAGTGTTGGACCTGGCTGCCTAGTGCCTAAACGGTATTCAGACAAGACAGGGGACGACCGGCTAGAGCCTAAGCGGCGTAGACAACTGCCTTTTCGAACAAAGACTAAAACCCACAACAGTAATCAAAATGCATTAGCTAAGAGGAGTACAAGAGACACCGAAACTGGACGAAATGCAACAGACAAAACTAACACTGGTCTGATAGAAAACAACAACTTCAGATGCAGTTTTAAAAGGATTTTTTGAAATACAGCAGCACAATATAGCAGACGAGTATCAGGACGTAGTATTATATGCTCAAGAACTTTTAACCACCCACACAATGATTTTAAATAATTTACACTACACATAGGATTTCCGAGGAACAACCATGACTCACACCACTGTAAAACTATTTTAAACTTGCAGAAATAAAATGAGGGAGAAGGGGGATTTTTCAGTTACAACACTATCCTCTTATGACTTCTTCCTCAACCTTTAAGTCGATGTTTGCAAATTCCACAGAAAAGTACATTTTGACTTTTAGCGGTTGAAAAGTCAGTTTGGAGTGTTTGCAAATTTTGATTTTGCCGTTTGACTTTTGACTTTTGCGGTGGAGAAGATAAAAAAAGCTAAAAGTTAGGCCCTGTTTGCAAGTTCTACTGAAAAGCTGCTTTTGGCGGTGACATTTTTTTAAATATTTAAAATATCAAATTTAAGATATTTTTACCCTCTTAAACAAGTCAATATTCCCAAACTGACAGATATTTTTGTCATTTGTTAAATTTATGGTACAAAAGTAATTTTTAAATTAATAATATTCAAACACTGTATTTTGACTTTTGTTGTAGACAAGCATATTTTGCAAGCACTTTTCAATTTTTTAATGGAAGTTACTTTTTCCAGAAAAACTTCTGAAAAGCTAGTTTTACATAAGCACAAGAACTTGCAAACACCTCCTTAGAAGCATATTGGGGTTGCTTTTGGAGTGCTTTTCGCGGTGACATTTTTATAAATACTTAAAATATTAAATTTAAGACATCTTTACCCTCTTAAACAATTCAATATTGAGGATATTTTTGTCATTTATTAAATTTACGTTATAAAATTAACTTTCAAATTAATAATATGTAAATATTATATTTTGACTTTTATTGTAAGTAAATTTATTTTGTAAATATTTTTTAATTTTTTAATAGATTTTTTTTTAAAAAGACATTTTGAAAAATTATTTCTACGCACAAGAACTTGGTCCAAATCACCAATTTAAAACAAGCAACAAAAACACATCATTGCCCTCTGTCCTTCGACTTGTAGCAATAAACATCATTGCCCTCTGTCCCTCTGTTCTTCTTGGATTAGATGCATCTGTGGACTGTGGTTTTTGTACCTGAGATTATGAATAAAGATGAAAGCTTCTACCGATAATTTATTACTGAATTATTAGATTCACAGCATGTGGCCCGGAAAGTTGATAACCTTGAGGTGCCATATCAAACTTAAATTTTGAATTGCTCGTGGATCATTGCTTACCTTTTTTCCTCCAATATTTTTTTTCCTCCAATATAACTATTGTTCAAACAAAAATATTGTTTTATTTTCCCCAATTTGGTGTTTGATCCTTACCTTCAAATCAACGAAGTTTCACTTTGAAAAGATATTCGTTCACGTTTTAGTTGCATTAGTCTGGATTTTAAGCAACATATTTCTTGTGTTGATTTTTACATGTCACTGTTCTATGTACTGCTACTGCCTACTGTCCAAACCTCAGTACAAAAAAAATCATTTTTTAGATTATTTGACACTATTTTTTTTCTTACTAAAAAAAGCATGTGTAATTCTACCATTTTTTTTTATATAGAGTAGGATGTTTGGAGTACGAAAGTTAAGGAAAATAGAGATCTAAGCGGGGTCAAATATAAAAGATAGGTTCCTCTCAGTGGTCTCCCAGAATGCTGAAATGTCTGGACTTGCTGGCTTTGTGGCAGTATATGCACCTGGACATGTCTGAACGTCAAGTGAAGTATCAACCGGCTGTTGGTAATGTATCTCAGACGACATTAGCCTTAAGACCTCCGGTAGCTTGACAGCGGTCTGTAGTGAACTGTCTATAAAATATAGCATCTCCGTGTCACTGTTGGATAAGCCTCTCTTGGCTAGATAGTCAGCATCATGCAATTGCAAATGTTGGATCAGTATAATGCCTGGAGGATGGCCCAAAGCTCGGCACTAGAACTAGGACATGTTCCGAGTCTCCCAGAGAAGCCTACGATCCATTGGCCAATTGTAGTTGTAATGAGACCGCCACATGAGGCTCGATTGTCAGCCCTATAGACCGCTCCATCCACTCGAACCCTGAACTCCAATGCAAAGTCCTGTGTATCGTTAAGGGTAGCAACCCTCCCATAAGCTATGGTCCTCCTAGCTGACTGCGGCGCATGGTACTCGAAAAAACTCTTGGTTTCACTCGATGTGGCTCTAATGTTGTTACAGAGTTCCGAACCTCCAATTTTGTGCCCCTGAAAGATTTCGGCATTGCAAGCACCCCAGGTTCTCCAACATGCTGACGCAAATAAGACCTGCCACTCGGTAGAGATATTAGAGACAAAGAGGTTGCTAATAATCCATGCTTGAATTGAGCTGTGTCCGAAAAAGGAGGCAGGGAGGATGTCGGTCAGGCCCCACCAAATCCTTTGACTCTGATTACAGTCACGAAAAATGTGCAATGCAATTTCCGGGTGTGAGCAGATATGACAACAGTTCGTCGGGGACAACCCCCTCCTATGACGCTCAAAGTTGGTCATCAAGGCATTGTGCATAAGCTTCCAGAGGAATATTTTAATGTTCTCCGGAAGCTTGAGGGCCCATATCTTCTCCTAAATGGGATTTTCTAGCGACAACGATTGAGAGGACAATAGTTCAATCGTAGACGCACAATTAAAGAGTCCATCCGAGGAGTGCATCCAGGTTAATCTGTCAAGACCAGCTTCTGAAAAGGGTGGAACTAGTGTTATGATCATGGCCACTAGTTCCTCCGAAATGTGTGTCATGAGAAGGGAGGTATTCCAGGAACCACTAGAGGTCACAAAATTACACACCAATAAATCATAATCTTGAGGGGAGGGAGGAGAGACTGCATTTGTAAGTAAAGGGCATGAGAAAGGATACCAGATGTCAGTCCAGAGTCGAGTTTGCAATCCGTTACCTAATACCCACGGGAGTTCTGTCGAATAACACCAAAATAGCGAGAGAGCTGCAGCCATAGATGAGAACCTGCTGCAGGTAGTGGATGGGTAGCCAAATCCTCGTTGGCAAGGTTGTACTTAGCCACAAAGATAGCTGTCCAAAGTTTAGGTGCCCTAGAGTAAAGCTCCCAAGAAAGCTTCACCATGAATGCTTGGTTCGCCTCACAAAATCTTCGAAGTCCGAGGCCACCCCCTTCGTAGGCGGGCAAATGGTACTCCAATTTACCAAAGAGATATGTCGTTTGGACAGCTCACCACCCCATAAAAAATTTCTGGACACTCTATCCATCTCCTTTGCGGTGGCTACTGGTATCGACGCCGATTGTATCTAGTATAGCGGCAAGGCATTCAGAACTATTTTGCAAAAGACTAGGTGTTTGGATAGTGAGATCCTTCTCGGATTCCACCTCTTGGCGCATTTTACATCTTCATGAGGCTTCCCCTATGGGTGTCTTTCGTGACCTGACCGTGGATGTTGGACATATCAAGATACATACCTAGGTCATCCACCTGCTTAATTCCCAACAAGGCTTCGATATCATCTACGACCCCCCTGTGGACTCTTGGTGGTGTCCAGAAAATAGACTTGGAGGTTTTGATGGTTTGTCCTGAGGCAGCAAAGAAAGAGTCCAGCACCCCTTTGATGACACTGACCTGATCCACCGAAGCTTCTGCGAATAAAAGACGGTCGTCAGCAAATAAAAGATGAGATAAGGGGAGCTTATCTCATCCAAATGTTAACGGTTTCCACAGTCCCGAATCTGTAGACACCTCTATGAGCTGTGAGAGATGTTCTATGGCGAGGATGAAGAGGTAGGGGGAGATAGGGTCACCCTGGCGGACCTTGTGCCCAGGCCTGAACTCTTGACCTCGCTTCCGGTCCCAAATTATTTGCGTGTGACTCGTCTCCAATGAGGACATTATGACCTTGATCAGACAGGGCGGCAAACCAGCATCTACCAATGTGTCATGAATAAATATCCATTCGATTTTGTCAAAGGCCTTGGCAAGATCGAATTTGATGGCATGTATAGCCTGCACCCCTTGCTCTTACGCATTGTGTGTATTGCTTCCTGGGCCGCGATAATGCTCTCCACAATATTGCGTCCTGGTATAAAACTCAACTGGTTGTTGGAGATCACGATCGGCATTACTGTCTTTAGCCTATTGGCGATCAACTTTGTAACCACTTAGCTGCAAATGTTGATTAGGGTTAACGGTCGGAATCGGCTGAAGGTTTCCATATTTGTGATCTTAGGGACGAGTGAAACCATCCCCCTGTTCGCTGATTCTGGAATTACCCCTCCCTGGAAAACCTGCATCACAAAAGTAATAAGAGAATCCGAAACAACATCTCAATTATGTTGAAAAAAACCTACAGTGAAGCTATCCGGTCCTGCCGACTTGTCAGGGTGCATATTATTAAAGAGAGCCCTTTTGATTTCTGAACTATCCACAAGATGACTAAGAGCTAACATAAGCTGGGAAGGGATCACTGGAAAATGCCCAGAAATGGGCAATTTGGCAGGTTGCCGTGGAACAGTATTGACAACCCCGAAAATGTCACGATAATAGGAGGTGACTTCCTGGGAGAGAATAGCTTGGTCTAAACACCAGACATTAGAATCCAAACGAATACTTTGGGTACGCATGGCTGGCCTGCGTGTTTTGTGTAGGGAGTGAAAGTATGAAGTAGAGCGGTCCCCTAGCGCTACCCGGTTGCATCTAGAATTTTGTCTTCATAAAAGTTCCTCTTGAGTAAGTGTTTCTCCGAGTTCCACCAGCTACCAAAGCTCCAAGTCATGCAAGTATCTCGAGGGTTTCTCCGCTATAGCTTTATGGAGGCCTGCAATGCGACTAGAAAGATGTTGCTTCTTTTTGAAGATATGCCCAAAGTGGTTGAACTTCCAGTCTAGGATTGTTTGCTGGAGGTCGACCTGGACTTCTCCCAAAGGTAGTTCTCGATTCCAATGGTCGTTCAACCACTTATTCCAATTATTATGAGTTTCCCAGGCCTTGATATAATGGAAATGTGGGACTCCATCAGCATGGGGACCCTGTCCTTTGCAGCATAATAGTATGGGTGAATGATCTGATGTAATTTTTGGGAGATGTTGCACACTGCACGAGCTGAATAGTTTGATAAAGCTTTCATTAGAGAAGGCCCAATCAATTCTCTCAGGGTCCGTTTACTTAGGAAAATTATCTGTCATTATGTGGCATTAGCCTGTAATGCCATGTTTACTACACAGAAAAAAAACACAGTGGTCAAACCGGGTAGTGACATTAAAAACCGGGTTGCGCGCCATTTTGGCATTAACTTATCATCCAGTGCCAAAAAATAATCCCACAAAATTCGTGGCATTGGACTAATTCTACTTCCTCACTTCATACTCACCCTCCAATATTCTGACAAATTACATCAAAATGCCATCACATTTAATCTCCCACCCAAACACATTTACGCCGCCAACTACAGAACGAGATTTTACAGTTCCGTTCAAAGAAGAACCCTAGAAATTCAAACTCGCTCAATCGCCAAATTCGAAGGTAAATATCGCTTACTTTGGTTGAATTTATGATTCCCACAAGTCATACACTCAATGTGAAATTTCGTTCTAGCAAATTTTTGCAAATTATATGTTCGCTCCTGTTCAGATTTTTTTACGCTGATTTGTACGTTTAGATGGCAAATTATTTGAAGGGTGATGATAAATTGAAGGGTTTATGGTCTCTTGATGAACTTTCTGAATTCGACCAACTTGATGAAGATTCTCAGTTGAGACGTCGACAGGTTTAACCCCGCTAATATATAGTCTTAATTCAAAAAGGCAAAGACAGTCTGATTTTGTGGATAGGATGACCAGTGGGTCTACATTAGAGTGTTTAACAATCTTAGAATGCACAAGGAAACATTCAAGAAACTTGTAAACCTATTGGTACAAGAGAGAGGATTAAAGGATAGTAAATACGCATGTTCTAGTACACGACTGCAATCTTTCTGCATTTATTGGGGCATCATCAGAAAGTTAGGATACTTGGAACATACTTTCAAAGAAGCTCTAGAACTGTTAGCAAATTTTTTCATAGGGTGTTAGAAACTGTTCTTAGACTAGCAAGTCATTTCGAAGTCACACCCAAACCTGTAAGTGAAGGATGTCCCGATGGAAGATTCAAATACTTCAAGGTATTACAATCCTCAACAATTCCTCCTCTTGACTTAACGTT
>JAOYMZ010026674.1:0-17348 GCA_025802335.1 Pinguicula primuliflora | reverse complement strand
AGGACATCGAACGAGCTGCTGTCATCCATTACAATGGCAACTTGAAGCCGTGGCTGGAAATTGCCATTCCCAAGTTCCGAAACTACTGGACAAAATACGTCGATTACGATCAGAATTACTTGCGGGAATGCAACATTACTCCATGAACTTGATGCATATATCGCCATGTGCTGTGCAGCTTCTTCCTCGGGGAATTACCGGGTTCGATGGCTTCTCCGTTCGAAATTAAAAGACAGGCTACTCAGGTAAATAACTCTTGGCAGAATACAGCAGTAGCCTTTGGTTCTTTGTTTCATGTATACCAACTTCGTTTCTTCGATTGGCTTGAACCCTGTAAGATTAGCTACAATTGTTTGAGTGACATTACATACTTTTCCACAGGTAAAATCTTGTAGTTGTTACTTCATTCTTTTGCCCATCCTCTGCTGGTCTGATGGTCTTGATTTTCCTATTGTCGCGGTGTCTTGAGATGAATGTAAAAGTTGATGTTCAAATTTTCTTTGTATAAAAATTCGATAAGGTTGTTGGGAGGCTATGAATGGAATTTTGGCCATTCCATAAGTTTATTTTTTACTGAAAAACAACAAGAAGCAAACTAATTTTGGGACTAAAGTGGTCAAACTAATATGTGATGATGAGAAGTTATCAGTTCCATTTTTATGTTTAGTTATTGTGTGTCAAATTCTTGCATAAATTGTTCTCATCCACAATATAGTATATACATGGGAGGGGATCAAAATCTCTATACCTTGTGGTTTTGACCGCGAAGCTGTTGAAAATTTAAATGCAATGAAATTATCGATGAAGTTGTTAGAGTATGTCATAGTAGAACAAATTTCCCACCTAGAATGTTAGGTCCAGATCAAAATGGTTTATATTTAGGTCCTTATTATTAAAATTAAACGATACAGATCAATCCAACATTTCACAGGTCTTCGGGTGGGATCGGTTCGTCATTAAGTGATGAATTGATCTGGATCGTTTGATTTTATTCTTACGGACGGAAATATAATCTCGACCTAATATCCTAACCTAAATTTTTTGTGTCAGAGTATGATGGTTTTTGGTTGGGTTAAGTTTGGTCAAAATGTAAAAAAAAAAAAAAAAATCAACAGAGGTGGGATTAAAGACAACTCGTGTGCCAGAATCTTCTAAATAATTGAACGATTTAAGTGCATTTCACTTGTCTACAGAGGTTGAAGTTAAGAGCTTTACATGAACTGCTGAGATGCATCTTCTTCTCTAAATAATTGTCCCACTGGGAATCAAAGCATCTTTGATCACAGTGACTATGCCACTCTTGATGAAGTATCCATCGGTTTCTCGAGCCGCCTCTTGCACGTTCTCCGTATTGATGATCTGTAGGAAAAAAAACGTGATCCTAGTAAAAACTTGAAGTAAACTTTAGATTCCACTGTTCGATAGTTCAGCCGTTTCGGCCTCCTAGGCGGCGGATCGAACCTCATGCATGATATGATGGTCAGGAAAGGAAGAGAAGATATGTTGTCTAGAATTGGAGAAGAACCTACCTTTACATTATCTCCTATCCGCGCATTTTTATCGATTATTGCCCGTTTAATGTGACAATTCTTACCAATACCAATCGGGACACTGCCTTTTGCTTCTAGGAGCCTTCTGTCTGCATCCGTCTGTTATGGTAAGGTGTAAACAGGATTAGTTCAAGAACATATCAAACACTCTAGTTCAGCATCACGTTATGATGTGGTTCGAAGAAACCTGATGAAAAAATTACCTCATAGTAATCAGCTCCCATCAACAGAGAATCTTCTATAATAGCACCATCCGAGATGCAAGAACGAAGACCAATAACAGAATGGTGTATCTTGGCATTCTAAAAATTAAGAAAGCCATATCAGTAACGATTGATCTTTTGTAGGAATGCGTTTGCTGAATACACAGGTGCATTTAGGACTGTTCGTGAACAGGCGCGTATTCGGCTCGTTAAAAGCTCGTTCGTTCGGTTAGTTTAAAGCACTAGGTGCATTCAAGTTACCTCTATCACACAGCCTTCGCCAATAACACTGTCAGTGACATCAGCATTGAGCATCTTCGAAGGTGGCAAGTACCGGGGCTGTGTGTATATTGGCGCCGAACGGTCATAGAAACTGAAAAATTGCAAACAGAACCATGTCTTAACAAAGTAAAAGGAAGAAAGATGCACAACCTCAGGAAAATTCTTCTTAATCCCTCTGTTTTGAATTTATTACAAAAAGGTGGCTCACCTGAAATCAGGCACAGGTTTCTTGGTGATACCTAAATTAGCATTGTAGAAGGCCTCAATGGTTCCAATGTCTTCCCAGTAACCATCATACAGATAGGCCTGGACCTGAATTTTAATCAACCAAAATTGAGATATAATTTTAAGCCATAGCTCTTAATGGTGGGGAGCGGGGGGAGTGAGAAGAGCACTGTATACTAAGTGCCTAAGTGGCACGATGACATTAGTACGGCAGGTGGGCCGATACTTAACACTTCTGAGCGGCCCCACTGACAGTCCAATCCTGCAGTGCCACTATACAGTGAGTTACCTCACTGTATACTCCCCTCTTCCCTAAATGATGTCCTCTTTTACCAGTAAACTTACCCGCAGTCCTATCTCAGTAGCACCAGGGATAACCTCACTTCCGAAATCATTGGCCCCAGGGAAATTATCTTGAAGTAAACTCAACATTACATCCTTACTGAAAACGTATATACCCATACTAGCAATATAAGGCATTTCTTTTGCTCTCTCATCATCAAGGCCCAAAATGGTTGTGTCAACCTGGAAAGAAATGTCAATGGGTGTATTGTATGGAAAAATTATAAACATGTAGCAATTTTTTTACCCGCATAGCCTTGAGTTGTTCGCCTTTTGGCTTCTCTGCAAACTCTATTACCCTTCCTTCCTCATCGATCTTCATTAGCCCAAATGCAGTAGCACGTTTTTCATCCATAGGTAGGGCAGCAACAGTAATATCGGCCTCAGTTTCTCTGTGTGCTTGTATGAATTTCTCATAATCCATTCGATACAAATGGTCTCCTGCAAGTATCAGGTATTCAAGAACGTCTTGTTCTTCAAAGAGCCACAGATACTGCCTCACAGCATCAGCTGTACCCTGATAGATCACAAACAACGAATGCGTAAATCCACATGTGCTTATTTCTTTTGTGCAAACGAAGATATAATTCAAACATCGTGTTAGGAGAAACACAGATATCCCCTCCAGTATACATGAGATGCCATCCAAGGATGAACTTCTGCAATCTCTGGGATAGCAGATATACCCAGTGTTCGAGAAAGCGCTAGGTGGACCCTAAGGTCCGCTCAGCGCCTAGGCTGGCTTATAAACAGCCTACGCGGGAATTCGGGCAAGGTGGATGGCGGCATCCTAATGCCTAAGCGACCGCCTTCTCGATCAGAGGACTTACCTAACAAGTTACCACATTTAAACGTGGTCATGTCCACATTTACCTGGAACCAGTTCGGATTCTCTGGGCTTTGTTGGGCGGCGAGAACTTCAACAAACCCTTCATTTTTATGACCACCCAGATTGCTGGCATATGCTCTCGATAAATGGCGATTGAGGGATGCAGAATTGAATTGAGTGAGAACATAGATCTTTGATATATTGCTATTCAGACAATTACTCACAGGAATGTCAATCAACCGATAATTTGCACCCAATGGCACAGCCGGTTTTGCTCGTTTCTTGGTAAGAGGATACAGCCTAGTACCAGCACCACCACCTAGAATGATGCCTAAAACACTCTGTGCATGCAAATACAAGGAAATAAATGGTTCAATTCCTTCAATTCAATGCACCAATGCATGCAATCTCATTCTTAACACAGGTATGATCTTAGAGCAGAAATTTCCATATGTACAGCCTATGTACGGTAAGAAATACAACCCATACTTGGCACCACCCGTCGTCAAAATTGGTTGCACCATTGGAAAGACCATGCGTAAGAGATCAAAAGTCTCATGTTCCGGTTCGGTACCAATAACGACGTCACCAAGAATTTTTAAAATCCTTTCCCATTGGATTAAGTAGTCCTTGATAGGGTTTTAGAAAACATGAGTTTTTTGATCTCCTAAGCATGAACCTTTCCAATGGTGAAACCAATTTTGACGACGAGTGGTGGCAAATATGGGTTCTACTTTTTACCATACACCGAAACAGGAGTTTTTTGATCTCCTATGCATGAATTTTCCAATGGTGCAACCAGTTTTGACGACGAGTGGTGGCAAATATGGGTTCTACTTTTTACCGTATATATGACTGACTGTACATATAAAAATTACTCCTTAGATACATGTCCGGGTAAATCTCATGAATACAACAGAACTAATATCCAAAAAAACTCATGAAGATCCCAAAATAACGTTATCCATAAATTCGAACAGAAATAAGCAAATAGAAGACTGGAAAGCATAGAATCATCATCTAACAATTTCTCATGAACATCCCACAACAAGCTTCCAATAGCAAATGCCACTGACCCCGAACCAAAATTTCAAGCAGAATATAGAAAAGCTCATCATCAGTTGAATGAATGCCCCAAGTTAACCTACGTAAACCCAATAGAGACTGAGAGGTCTTACCGAGTTAGCATCAGGATCAAGGCAAGTAAGGGAAGAGCTGGAATCGGAAACAGCTCTAGGCAAAACGACGCGGCTAGCCGGCGATCTCCCCCCGCCATTGTCTCTTCCTCCATTTTTTCTAATATTTACACTAACACATCCACCAAAAAGTTCGGATTTTGAAGAACACAATGTGGGTTTGTACTGCGATCTGTTCAGTCCATTGAGCTCTGAAGCTGAGGAAACCGTAAGCCCACGAATTCTCTTGAACCCAATCGGCGATGACGACGCCACTGCCACCATTGTCACTCCTGTCAAGTACACGGACGATGCTGTACGAAAAATTGGAGCTTTTCCAGATTTTTCTAAAACTAAGCAGTGGGGAATTGGGATTGGTGGAATTTGTTAAAAGTTGATGGGGGCTGCGCCTGAGACTGTGTGGGAGAGAAACAAAGGAAGATCTTCTGACAACGACTTTTGAGGTTCAAGGGAGCCACTTACTTTTGGCTTGGATTTTCCTATATTTAAATGTGTTTACAATTTTGGGTACGTCTAAAATCCTAATGGAACCTAAGATCAACGGGGACTCTATTGGATATAGAGATATGATTTAGTTAGGATTTTAAAGAGCCGGATTTTGTACACCACTTTAACCAGCCATTTGATTGGTCTTGTAAAAAGGAAGGGCCCACAAATTTATAACCATGGTAAAGATTTTAATCTCAGGTCCAACCATTCCTCTCTCATCCCAAACTAACCATGGGGATCTGCAATTCCTCCATTGATGAGGAATCCGAGGTATGGGAAGCGGCCGACCCAAACTAGATACGGCATAGCTCCTCCCGTGGGTGGGAGACGTTCTCATCAACTCGGTAAGAAAAGAGAGAGTAAAGGCGGCAGCGTCTTCGGTAAGTGTCACTGCCACAAGATCTTTGAAGCTCTTGGTTGATCCCTTATATAAGTTCCTTCATAATCCTGGAAAGGTCTAGTTCCAATTCCTAGCCTTTTCCACAGAACTCTTGACGGTGCATGGAGGCCTGACAGTGGAAAGGGACAAAATCCCGGAGTTAGTTCAAGCTTGAAGAGCAGAATTGGCCAGAAGCTTGGCTGCAACTGAAGTTCTTACAAGACCTTTCTTGCTTCGGGCAATTACATAGCGTCCGCACCATGGATAGCCGTGGGGATAAGTGTAGAGGGCAGAGTGCGGCGACGGATGAATTTCTCGGCTAGGATTAATTCAAGGTTTTGGATGAGAGAGGAATGGTTGGACTGAGGTTAAAATTTTTACCATGGTTATAAATTTGGTTGGCTCTTCCTTGTAATACACCAATCAAAGGGCTGGTTTTGTACACCACCTTTTAAAGGTGGTGTACAAAATCAGACTCGGATTTTAAAGTTCAGTATTTAGTAGATATTATAATTTTATGTGAATTTATAAAATTATTATTTATTTTAATTAAAACTATTAATATAAACTAAAATAATAATAATAATTTTCGATGTTTTTATTACATTTTTTATTGAACTCGCAGAAAGATATTTTATATTTTTATCAAATTTTCATTACCTGAATCTAATACTTAACGAGTATAGGTTATTTTTTAGGTTCAAATGAAATTATATAAAAATAATTAAAAATATATTACTAAAACATTTGGAAAAAAATATTTTCTTTTTTATAAGAAAAAAATATTTTCAAATAAAAAAAATTATTTTTCATGATAATTTTCCGACACGAAGGTTATTTCAGTAATCTATTATTAGTTTTATAATATATAATTAAAATTGAATTTTAAATAATTATCATTTAAGAACTTGCACAAAACACTGCACATTCTAAACATAAGAACAAGTAGAAGCAAAAGTACAAAAAGAAGCAGAAGAACCTCTACGCAGAACAAGACCTTATTGTGTCACAAAGTGAATTATCAGTATCTAGAGCTAGATCAATTCTCACATGTACACTGGATATGATGTACAATAAGTGGATTGGAGGTCAATAAACGGACGTGACTGACTAACCTCATTTGTTTTTTCTAGGTTAATAGGCAGTGCATCTCAGCCCACCTATTTTACTATTGTATGTTGGGTAAGGTAACCTGTTTAGAAAATGGGTTAGGATCAACCCAACATACCAAAAATGTATGCCGTTTCAAAACCCATTAGGTTCAACCCATAAATCCAAATTGACTTATTTTAATATTATATATATTTAAAATAGAGACTCGATCCTGTTGGCAATTTCTTGTGCGCAATTTCCACTCGTGTAGGCAATTTTTCAATTCCGATAACGACTTCTGAGATTTAAGGGAGATCCTAGCCACTTACTTTTCGCTTGGATTTTCCTTCATTTAAATTTGTTTACAATTTGGGGTATGTCTAAAATCCTAATGGAACCTAACTAAAAATTCAAGATCAATAGGTGATAGACTCTATTAGATATAGAGATATGATTTAGTGAGATCACATGATTATGTAGGATTTTAAAATTAAGTGTTTAGTTGACATAATAATTTTATGTGAGAATTTTGAAATTTATGTGAATTTACAAAGTTGTACTTTATTTTAATTAAAACAATTAATTTAAACTCAAATAATAATAATAATTTTCGATATTTTCATTACATTTTTTATTGAACTCGCTGAAACTCATGTTCATATTTCTATCAAATTTTGAATAATTGAATCTAATACTTATTGGGTATCGATTATTTTTTCGGTTCGAATGAAATTACAAAAAAAAAATTAAAATATATTGTTAAAAAATTCTTAGAAAAAATACTTTATTTTTTATAAGAAAAAATATTTTCAAATTTAAAAATTGTTTTTCATGACAATTTTCCGACACTTAAAATTAAAAGTTATTATATTTTATAGTTTTGTAAAAGAAGTACAAATTAGTAATTTTAAAAAAAAT
This sequence comes from Pinguicula primuliflora, assembly GCA_025802335.1. NCBI lineage: Eukaryota > Viridiplantae > Streptophyta > Magnoliopsida > Lamiales > Lentibulariaceae > Pinguicula > Pinguicula primuliflora. The sequence continues at coordinate 9,843 of JAOYMZ010026674.1, read as the reverse complement.
CAAATTTACTAATCAAATCCAAGTAGCTCAACCGGTGATCTGGATACCTTCCAATGTGGAGGTACATGGTTCGATACATTTAGCTATCCAAAAAAATGCAGTGTTTGCTAACAGAGATATGCAAGGAATGAGGCAAGGTGAATACTATTAGAGTCTCATCTCCCCATATCCTTTCGGTCTCCAGGGAGATGACCTAAAGAAAGCCCAAATATTCGGCCAAAACATTCAAACTTTGATAAAAACATTAAATATTCATCATTAAGCACAAGGTTCATATCCGGTTGATAGAAAACACGACTAAAATATCATGGTTCGGCTCAATCGAGCCTCAAGTTTAACAAGTTAGCTCATGCTTAAGGCATGAGCTATACAAACTACTAAAGAGATGCAAGAAAATGCCATAAGGACTCTTGCTTCTCATGTGTGAAGATGAATTGTAGAGGACTCTTCATTCTGCATTGTGGTGAAATTACAACCCGATCCGCGTCCTGGTTTGGATTTTATGCTCGTTGGAAGGGCCAACCCGAACATATACCTTTCTTGCTTCAAATGGCTAAGTAGCTTTATGCATGTTTGGTGTCTCTTTTCCGAATTGGCTATTTTTAGTCTCCTTGGCTCATGTAAGTACAGAAATATTATATTACATGTCCAAATGTTGCATTGCACTTGACTTACAAAACACAATTAAGCACATAATAAGGTGTAAAATAAGTGATTAGGGCATAATACATTGAAAAATACTAATCTAAATGAGCTCAAAACATGATATAAAATGAACTCATCAACTACCCCACACTTGAATGATACTTGTCCTCAAGCATAAACTAAATATAAGCTACCAGAGATGAAATCATGAAGCATGTATGCATGAATAATACGATCAAGATAAGAAGTTAGCATGCATAGTGTAGATGTACCTGGTTTAGAGGAATGCCTTGGATCAAGCAATTAACTGCACCTTAATGGCTCATATGCACACTTTACTGTCATAGCTAAGGACAAAGGGCTCAAATGAGGAGAAGAAGTCTAGGGAACAAGGCAGTTTAGGGAGAAAAAAACTACACATTGCCTTGGACCATGTTTCCTTAACAGCTCCTAGATGTGTCACTTATAGCCTATTTCCTGCTTTCTGTAGAAACAAACTGAACTCTTTATCATCTTACCACAGACTTGCACATGTATCTTTGCAAAATTCTCAAGCCAAACCTCAACTCCATCTCACTCTTTCTTTTAGGGGCAGTGTTTAGGTAAAGGCTTCTCTCTTGATGAAGTTGGAATAAAATTAATGGTCTCTCACTTTTAGCTCAATTACAACGTGGACAGTCCTCTGATGTCCATTCTTGATGAGAGATCATAGCAAACAACTATCCTTGACCCTTCCGCTTCTTTGATCTTCAGGCTTCTTTCTTGATTTGTGAACTTCTTTTTTTGTAGCTTGTATCTGTGGGCTCAGCTCCTCTTTTGTGTTGTTGAACTCCTTCGGTGGGCTTTCTACATTTTCTACAGGACTTCTTTAGGTTTTTAATGATAGGCAATAGGCTTCCTTTGATCAGCTTGGGGTTGTTTTGAGCTTTAATTCATCCTTTTCTTTCTTTTGCACCCCTTTCTCTTCTTTCCGAACTCCCTTGTCTTGCTTTGTATCTTTTCCTTATTTTCTAACTTCTTTTGGTTCAGCTTTCCATGTTTAAGCTCGGGCTGGTTCTTCTTTGATTCAGGGTCAGGACATGTTCACCAAATCCACTCATCCAGAACAGACCAGAAGCTGTTTCACTCCCTTCCCTCAATAAAGAGTAAGAACACGTGGCCTCGGAAAATCACTAAACTCATGCACTCCTCCAATCTTACCACAGAAGAGTCTAGTTCTACCATCCAAATAGGCATAGATAAGCAGTATAAACCAAAAAATTAAGCATGAACAAGTAGCAAGAATCCATTCTAATATGAGTGCACTAGAACAACAAAGAATGGCAAATGAATCAACCAAAAAATTTCGGCCAATTTGCATCATGAACAGCATGAAGTTGAGCAGCGTGTATGAATGAACAGAAATCATAACTTAGCTCAGCTAAACCCCACCCCACACTTATTTTTCACTTGTCCTCAAGTGAGTACAGAAAACAAAGTGCTGAAATCATAGAGTTTATGCTCAAGGGGGTTGGAGCAATACGACTTGGTGTGCTACTGCTTAGCTTCTAGATTCTGGCCTTCTTTGGTGGATGGATGCTCCGAGGGTCTCTCACTCAACACTTGAATTGGGCTCACGGCTTGCTAACAGCATTCTCTCAAAAAGAAAGTTAGAAAACTAAGAAAAAGAAATGACTAAAATGGAAAGATACTAACTTGGGTTGCCTCTTAAGGAGCTCTCAGTTTATAGTCTCGAAATAGAGTTCTTCAAGTGGGCTCATCCTACATCCAAAAAATATTTGGCTTTCCAAATTGCCACTGAAGTGGAAAGCACTCCTCTTTGTGCAACCAATGGCTTCAGATCTAGCTCATCAGCTTAAGTCTACTAAACGGAATCGGGTTTGGGATCAGACGTGGCGTAATAAGATGATAGATATTTTTTTGACGGATAGCATGGTGTGCTACATTGAGAGTGATATTTTCTCTGATAGATAATGAAGTTATTTTACAACGAATTCAAAAAATGACAACTAAAAGATTTCAACTACAGCCGATCGATCAATTGCATAACAAGCATTGTATTTCATGTAAATGTAGTATTTAAAATTAGGTACATTTTATGTCAAGCTTCACTTTTTTATAATTTTCAAATGAGCACCCAATCGTCAAATTCTGGATTCTCCCCTGATCACTTAATGGTCGATTTCATGGGTCAATGGTGAATCACAATTCGACCCGGTTCGCAAAACTCGATTTTGAACCCCATCGAAAAACAACAACCAGATCTTCAAGCAGCAACAAAAATTTTCTCTTCAATTTGCAACAGAATCATAAATAAATCGAGCATTAAAATATATACAGTCCTTCAGTACTACTAATGTTCTTGTGTTGGAATCTCAGAAGTGCGGATCTACGGGGGTGCTTGGGGGAGCTCAAGCACCCCCAGTCCAGATCCAAAAAATTCTTAACTATATATTGAATTTTTATTGAAATATGCTAAAATTATGAAGAAAAATGTTGAAGTAGAAAGTTGCTAAAGAAAATGGAGGAAGAAGATGAAAAGTTGGAAAGAGAAAAGAGCGTGTGTCATTATTACATTTGTATTTATTGTGTATAGTATTTGAATTTTTTAGTCAACTCTTTTGCTTTTTTTGTAAAGTGTTCTAGTATTCCGCGTTTAGGTGGTCTGAGGCCGCCTAGGCGCCATTTTTGGCCTGGTCGCCCCGAATCGGGACTGGGCGGCCGCCCAGGGAGCCTGAGTGCCCGACCTTTTTTGCAAAAAAAAAATTTTGCAAAAAAAAATTTTAGTCTTGCGGCTGGTCGCCCGCCTAGGCGGCCCCAAAATGCCTTGGAGCTGCTGAACCCATTCTCGAACACTGTTTTTTATATTAAAAAGTGTATAATTTGTCTTTATATTGATTTGTTACATAATTTTGTATCTCATTTGTATTTACACATTATAGATATAGATATAATTTTTGTATTTATTATTTATCCATTATTTCATATTATTTATTTTATTTTTTATATTATACGTGTTGGTATTATAAAAATTTTATTATCTATATAATTTAGTGATGCAAAGACAAGTTTAATTTGTGTTCATTGGGTGTTGTTGTTGGAAAAAATACAAATATTGTCAATAGCCCTTCAATAGAAGTCCGGAAACATAGTTCGTACTTTAGTTTTGCTTTAGGGTCCGTTTGCTTGACGGAATTATGCGTCATTATGTGGGATTCACGTGGGATTGACCCGTAATCCCATGTTTACTACTCACAAAAAAATACACAGTGGTCAAACTGGGTTCGAGAATTGAAATAGGATCACGCACATTTTTAAAATTAACTTAGGATCCAGAGCCAAAAAATAATTTCACCAAAAAGGTGGTATTAACAAATCTCGTCTTGGACCTTTAACATCCACCCAAAATGTTCTAAAAAATTATATCAAATTGTCATTATCATATTAAAAACAATTTTATATTCATCGTCTCCAAATCTCCTTACCCCCCAAATTTATGGATGCAATCTGCAGAACTGACGAACCCTAGAAAATCCAACTCACACAATAAGCTGATCGCGATTCCAAATTCAAAGAACCACGATTACATACGAGGTGATTCTTTGAATCTGAACGTATAACATGTTTTGAATTACGGAATTCATGTGTATTTATCAGATTATGTGTTAGATAGTTTTCATAATTTTATTCTTATGCAACTTTATACTCTCGTGTGTGCGTTTAGATGGATGTAATTGTGAAGAGTGGTAATAAATTGTTTGCTTTATGGTCTATTGGTGAACTGTATGATGAGTACGAGTTTGATGAAGCTGCTGAGTCGAGAAGAAAAAAACGTGCAACAACGTCAATATATAGTCTGAATGCAAAGAGACAAAGACATTCTGAGTTTGTGTATAGAATGACAAGTGGGTCTGCATTAGAGTGTTTTAACAATATAAAAATGCAGAAGGAAACATTCAAGAGACTTGTAAGCCTGTTGGTAGATGAGAGTTGATTAAAGGATAGTAGATACGCATGTGCTACTATGTAGACTACAATCTTTCTGCGTTTACTGGGGCATCATCCGAAAGTTAGGATACTTCGAACGGACTTCGAACGAAGTTTTAGAACGGTTAGCAAATATTTTCATAGGGTGTTAGAAATATTCTTCGACTATCAAGTCATTTCCAGTCCACACCCAAACCTGTAAGCGAAGGATATTCTGATGGAAGGTTCAAATACTTCAAGGAATTACTATCCTCAACAATTCATCATCTTGACTTAACGTTGTTGGATACTGTCAGGACTAATGTTTCTCAATTATCATAGGACTGTTAGGGAGCTTTGGATGGTACGTACATTCTCTGCCATGCACCTGTAGACTATTCTGCAAGGTACAGAATGAGAAAGGGTCACACCGCATTTAATATTCTTGGTATGGTTGATACAACTGGAAAGTTTGTGTACGTAGCAAGCAATTGGGAGAGATTTGCTATAGACAGTAGTGTATTGTATGAGGCACTGACTAGGGTTCCTTGCTTTAGAGTGCCACAAGGTAACTGTTGTTTTGGTTGTGATACGTATTTCACATATGTGGTTGTGCTTACCCGTTCCTAATGGATCTCCAATATAGGTAATTATTACCTGTGCGATGGCGGATACACCAATGATGATGGATTTTTAGCACCTTATAAGTCCACTAGATATCATTTAAAGGAATGGGATCCCTGTAACAGGCGTCCACAAAATCCAAATGAGTTATTCAATATGAGACACTCTTCCGTTAGAAATGTTGTCGAGAGAGCATTTGGAATATTGAAAAAAAGGTTTGCAGTCTTGCGCAGTCTAACATTTTATCCATTGGAGAAGTAGAACAAGATAGTGATAGTATGCACACTATTGCACAACTATATTATGGGACATCAGTATATGAATCCATTGCTTTCAGACAACATGGCAGAAAGTTGAAATCTTGGTGCTGACACTATGGAAGTAGAAGAGTATGTAACTCTAATGAGAACAAGTGCTGCATAGACTCAGATGAGGGACACTCTAGCTGATGAACTGTGGAATGAGTTTATAAGTACTCAGTAGTCTACATTGTGCTATGTGAACATTTATTTGTAAACCTGTTGTGTACAGATTGCTGAGGTTTGAGAGTATTTGTGTTGAACAAATTTAGTATAATAAATAATAATAATTGTGTGTTATGTGTGATTTGGTAATCAGGACTATGAAACCAACAAATGCACCTTCCAAGAAAAAGCTATCCTACAACTCACCCCGAAGTACAAGCAGTAACAACAGCGAACAAGGAGCGCGAGGATCACCTCATAAATATATTGCACCACTACAAAACACACGAATTTTCTTCAATCAAGCTGAAAAAAGCACAAATAGAGGCAATAAAATTGTGCATTAAAGAAGGATTCAGATCAGAAAACAATTTTCGAAAGGGCTTCAACGAAAAGTGTGTATCCCTCTCGCACAAGATATGCTGGGAAGTCATATTACCAACCATAAAGTCCAGAATAAAATTAAGGTGTGGAAGAGCGAGTACAATATGTTGAACGACTATCTAAATCTCAGTGGGTTTGTATTTGACTCTGTTTCGATGCAGATCATAGTGGACGAATAACTGTGAAGCGAACGGATGACGGTATAGTGATTTGGCTTGCGTTCTGATATTTATGTTTTTAACTTAATGATGATGCCTTGTCTGACTTTTTGTATAGGATAGCATAAAATACAAAAAATTGAAGAATAGGAAATGGACCTAGTATTATGATTGGTGTGACATATTTGGTAACACAAGGGCGACTGATGGTGGTATGTATAACTACAACGATACTCGAAGTGCAACTGCAGATTCCATAAGTTATGAGGTTCCGTTTGCTGTGAACTTAGACGAACAGTTGGACAATGAAGTCGACGAATAAACTGAAGAACCGCATGAAGAGACTAGAGAATTGTCTATCAATGTGGATGTCTCACCACCCCATTACATATCAGCAGGCAAACGTCAACGGAAGAGTAGTGGATCTAGGACACCAAAAATAACTAATGATGAAGATCCTAAAAGAAAGGAATTTATGAATGCACTGAAATCCTTAAAGGTGAATCAAATGGAAGAGGAGAGCGTGAGGAAGATGATGGTTGCAGATCTGGTAATGCAGAATTTGACTTCTATGGGACTAGACACCATGGAGGTACACCAGAAGATGAAGATTGTAGATGTGGTTATGGAAAATCCTGCAAGGTGGAAGGTCATGTCGATGGAATAGAAGAAACAGTGGATTGAATTTGTTATATATGGTAGTTCACACTTGTAATCACCTTATATTTTCTAGTAGTAGACAGAATGTTTGTTTGTTCTTTATTCTGGATTGATTGGAACATATCTGTGCGCTGTTGGATTATGTTTATGACTATATATTTTATGTTCTATATTTTATGAACACCTAAAACTGATGAACACCTAAAATTAATAAACACTTAAAACTGATGAACACCTAAAACTGATTAACACCTAAAACTGATGAACAACTTAAACTGATCAACTAAAATTGATTCCCACAAAAGTCAATCAGATACTTCAAAACGAGTACCACATTTACATGTTTGCATCACAAAAAAGTCATCAGAAAATGGCTAAGTTGATCACAGGTTTACATCATCACCATCAAAAAAGGATGACATCATTGAATCAGAACTAAAGAAGTGCATGCCATACTTCATAAGTCGTCATCATCATCATCATCTACCTCCGTATCTTCCTCCTCTTCCTCCGGATTAGAGGGGTAAGAAGAAGACCCAATCATGGTGTAGGTTGTCCTTATGGAATCATCATTTTCTGGATGGTCTTGGGAGGAGTGGTAGGAGATGTCGGTTATAGATTCAGGTGTTGACTCTCTAGAGCTATCGAAGTCAAATAGCCACTCTACCAGATAGTCAGCTTCAACAACTTCATGTTTTATCTTGAGTTTAACTTTTTTCTGCTATTTTTTCTCCAACTCTTGCTTCCTCTTGCGGTTCTCTTATGCCAATAGACAGTTTTGCACGGCTATGGCGGCTTGCCACTCTTCAAAATCAGCCTGATTAAAGGTATTACAATAAGTACGCAAAGTTATTCATATATATAGACTAACATAACAACTAAATATACTAAAATATGTATCTTTACCAAAAAAAAATTAACTTCAACATAACCTTAACCCACAGATCTCATAGTAAGTAACAAATGTACGTATATATGTAGACTAACATAGTAAATCATTCAAATAACATTCATCAGAGATATGACATATACAATCACACACCGTCAAAATCACATAAAAATGGAATCTTTAGCTATAAACATCACTACTACACATCTCATATCTACGAACATATGTATAATTAAGTACATGGTCCATTAAGCAACAAACAGGTTCTAAATGCATCTATCAACCTTCCACCATATGAATTTAGAATTAATTGAACATTTAATGCTGAATCTCAAGGCCATGCAAAAATATAGTATACCCACAAAAAAGGTGGTAACTTTAGCACAAACGTACTGCAACATCCTCGTCCTGCACGAGGAGCGGTTCTGCTGGAGGCGCAGATGCCTGCGGCTTGTCATCTACCATCGGAAGATTGTTTGAAACAGGAATAAGAGCATATTTGTCTACATCCTCTGCGGGTTTTGGCCCCAGAGACTCAGGCCGTGCGATAGTTTCGGTAACAGGTACTTGAGTAGAAATTGATTTCTCGTTGTTTCCGCCTTCCATTACTTCTTGGCGAAGGGTTGCGTACTGTAATCAGGGGTGAAGTGTTCGAAGAGATGGAACAGACAGGAAGGAGGCGAATCATCAAACCCCGCGAAGGAGGGCATAATAGTCTATTCATTTTATTTTTTAAATTGGGTCAACTTTTTGGAAGTGCAAGTAAGCATGGTATTGTTTGTTTTGGGTTCAATCCCATTCCAGCCCAATTCTGAGAATTGGTATAAAATGTGGGTTCGCACACTAAGTTAATGTAAAAATAATTCTTTGGATGGAATTAAAGTAAACGGACCCTTAAAGAATACGTAAAGAACTGACATAAAGTCCCTTTTAGTAGACAAGATAACTTAGATATGGTGTGATGGATTTAGTGGGATGAAACAGATTAGGTTTAGTAGGCATGAATAAATGGGATCTTAGAATCCCATGGAAATTTTGAAGACCTATGATGTTTTTATATAGTACACTAATGACACATGTTTCATTACATTATTGATATTGCATAACACAATATCTCTACACTTATATGCTAGATATAAACATTTTAAATTTGATGTCCGCTAAAAATGTCCCAGAAGAAGAAATCGTGTTGGTTCTTAATGTCCCTGAAGGAAAAATGGGTTGTTTTATCGAGAAAAAAAGACTTAATATCATGAAAATAGAGAATGCATGCATGTATTTTACTTCCGTCATCCCAAAATTGTAGTCACTACATTATTTTATTAATTTCGTCGATTTTTGATTGCCGAAACTAAATCCATCAATGATTTTTAAATGTTTTATTGGGCACCCCTAATATTTGAATCCTTGATCCGTCCCTAAATCTCAGTACATATATGTAACTACTAATGTTACTGTGTTCGAGACATAATTCTTTGAGCTCCATACTTATGCTCCTTCAGTTCAAAACAAATCGAGCAAGAAAAATCGACAGGTTGCTCGGATTCTACAGAAAAATTTACAGGTTGCTGGGAATAAGAAAAATCTGCAGTTACTAATGTTATTGTGTTTAAAATATGAGTAGGAGAAATGGTAGTGTACAAACTTTTTTTGTACAAACTAATACTAACCATTGGAATAAATTTAATCACATTTAAATCATATTTTTGAATTATCAACACAACAATCCAAAGCTGCGTTTGGTTTAGGGATGGTTGATTGTGTTTGATATTGATTGCATTTGATTTGATATCAAACAAACCTGTTTGGTTACATAGATAATGTTGTATAGAGATAATGATTGATTTGTAATATATCGTTCGGTATCAAGTGTATTAAGTTTGATTATGTGATAATAAACACTTAAATGACCATTTTATCCTCAAAATAAAATTATTGACCGATTAAATTACCATCATGCTACATACAGGATTATTACCAAAACATGGGACCAGATTGTTTGGTTGCCAATGAAATCATTCTAAAGACAATGTTAGCTAATGTTGCTGAATAT
>JAOYMZ010026663.1:0-17349 GCA_025802335.1 Pinguicula primuliflora | reverse complement strand
ATCGGTTCAGGGAAGCCATCCGGTGATTTTCCGCTCGGTTTCCGCTCGGTTTTCGCCACTTTTCCGGTGGTTTTGGCCTCATCCGGCACGTATCCGGCACCGAGTCATCCGGGACTAGAAAATTGCTCCCAATCTAGGTAAGCCAACGTGCTATCTATCGTAGTATACTTTAATTTTTTTTAAATAATTTTTAAATTAAATTATGTGTGACATACTAATATCGCTGAGGAAAATTGAATGTATGACGTTTGAGTGTAATTGTTACTCTCACAACTACTAATTCAACCTCTATTTGACAACACAACCAACAAATAAGGAAAGTAGATCTTTTTGCTTAGATTACATGTATTGAATTTGGATTATTTGGAATTCGGTTCATTCCAATTTTGGAATTTTTTGATTTGTATCGAAATGTTTTTACGTATATGATAAACTATCACAGATTTTGATTATTACAATTGTCTCGAAAAAAAAATTATAATCCTTAAAAGATAGGTTTGGAGAGCAAAACAACTCAATCCAAATCTTAATCATATAATCTAATTGTCGAAATCAAAATAAGTGATCGGTTATTGAGTTGCCTCCATAAGAACATTTCAAAATTATTGATGGATTATGATTTCAGTCATGAAAATTGCATAGAAAATTTGGCATGTACACTTTATACAAGTTATATTTTGATGAACATTAAATTGGAGAAAACTTTGTTCACGGGAAAATTCTTATGAAAAAATCATGAAGAATACTGAAATAACGTCAAAATTAAAATCCATACTATTTTGGAATCATACGCATATTTTCATTTTCGAGATCTAAATTTAATGTTAACTTGAATGATTGATTTCTCACTTTAAATTCATATTTAATACGTTTTCAGAATCCAAATATGTTATTTGTTTATAATCGCCCCAACACGAATATTTTTTTAAAATCGGTATCTGTATCAGATTTTAATTTATACAAGTTGTCGAAATTAAACATATAGGAAATTCTATAAATTGTTTTGCGATAAGCTTATATATAATATAGTTAATATAAGAAAACCTTTACTTCCTGGAAAATGATTATATATGAAAATAAATAAGTGTGTAGTATGTAATAATTGCATGGGCACTCAAACTTATATATATACTGATATATATCACAATCCCAAAGTTGTCCATTTTTTTTCTCTAGGGCACAAAATGGGTACCATGGCAATAATGTTAATGTGCCTCTTCGTCTTCACAATCATCTGCATGGACGTAAGCTGCAGCCCGCCCCAAGATCCTGTTAAGTGTACCGGAGCTGCAAGAAACACAATGTGCACCATCACAAATTCAATCGGTGCATTCCCCGACAGATCCGTCTGTCGTGCCGGCACTGTTGTGTACCCAAAGTCCGAGGCGGAGCTTATATCTGTTGTGGCCAATGCAACGACGGCGAACAAAAAGATCAAAGTCGTGACTCGCTACTCTCACAGCATTCCCAAGCTTGTCTGCCCCGACGGCCAGGTATAGAAATTCATGAAAAATGCCATATCCAGATACTAAATAAATAACTATTGTGGAGGTTTACGCGAAAACAATTTCCACATCCTCTGGTTATATATGCCTACACTTAATTAAAAAATGTTAGCTATTAGTTACTCCATTACCCAGGATGGAGTATTGATAGGCACCAATTTTCTGAACCGTATCCTTGCGGTGAATCCCTCAGCCATGACAATGACCGTTGAAAGTGGAGTAACGCTGAGTCAGCTCATTGCCGCCGCCGCAAATGCCAAACTGGCACTTCCATACACGCCGTACTGGCTTGGTTTGACGGTCGGCGGGATCATGGGCACCGGCGCCCACGGCAGCTCTCTGTTTGGGACCGGCAGCCAAGTTCATGATCATGTGATCAAGCTAAGAATTGTATCACCGGGTGGACCACAAGATGGTTATGTAAAGGTTCGAGATTTGGAACCTGGAAACCCAGAACTCGATGCAGCCAAAGTGTCGCTTGGAGTCCTGGGAGTTATCACACAGGTATATCTTCTTTACAGCAACACACCCATTATTGTTCGCTTGTCAAGACAGACAATATAACATATGAGGCATGGTGGGTTGTTTTCGACAGGTGACTTTCCAATTGCAGCCCATGTTCAAACGTTCAGTGACCTATTTCGCACAGAGCGATTCAAATTTAGGAGACGAAGCTGTAACTTTTGGCAGGCAATACGAGTTTGCAGATCTTACCTGGTATCCCAGTCAAAAGCTCGTTGTATACCGCTGTGATGATCGAGTGCCTACAAGTACCTCTGGAAATGGAGTGTATGATTTCATAGGATTTCGATCCACTCCTTCACTTGCTACAGCAGTTATCAGAACCACAGAGGATTTGGAAGAATCCCTTGGAGATGCAAAGGGCAAATGCCGAAGTGGGAACTTGACATCTGCTGCATTAAGAGCATTGGCTTACGGATTAACATCAGACGGTAAAAGCAATAGAAAGCCTTCATACATAAATAACAACTTTCTCATACTTCATCGATCTTACTTTCCACAAATCGAATCTCAGGTATTTTGTTCAAGGGATATCCAGTAGTGGGTTACCATAACCGTCTCCAATCATTTGGATCTTGCCTCAACAGCCAGGAGGACAGCTTGCTCACATCCTGTCCATGGGATCCCCGCATCAACGGCCTCTTCTACCACCAGACAACATTCAGCATCTCCCTGACCCGAGTCAAGAGTTTCATACATGATATACAGAAATTGGTACGATTGGTACCCGATTCACTCTGTGGATTGGACAACTATTACGGAATCCTCATGCGGTACGTCACCAATTCGTCAGCCTATTTGGGGAAAGAAGAAGATGCCCTCGATTTCGATATCACCTATTACCGCAACAGGGATCCACTGAAGCCGAGATTGTTCGAGGATGCATTTGAAGAAATCGAACAGATGGCGGTGTTCAAGTACAAAGCGCTGCCGCACTGGGGAAAGAATCGAAACGTGGCCTTCGTCGGAGCGATTGACAAGTTCGAGAATAAGGGCAAGTTTCTGGATGTGAAGAAATCGTATGATCCGATGGGATTGTTTTCGAGTGAATGGACAGATCAAATTCTTGGATTGAAAACAGGATTGGGGAATGCAATGATTCCGGGATGCGCTCTGGAAGGATTGTGTATCTGTAGTGAAGATGCGCATTGTGCGCCGGCGGACGGATACTTTTGCCAATCGGGAAGAGTCTACAAATATGCGAAAGTTTGCCGGAGAGGGTGAGACTAGGGTTCGATTGTCCATAAATTTTAGGATAATATGTACATCATTACCCAACAATCACAACCATAATTAAAAAAATGAATAAATATCAACATCAAAATTGTGGATGAAATGATTTACACATGTGTATATTTAGTAAGCGTGTTAAATTATGGTGTACAAATAGCATTTTCCTAATTTTTTTATATAATAGAAGCCGAAGCCAAATATAGCAAAAAGCGAAAAACTAGAAATCAACCGAAAGCCGCTCAAGGTGGATCAAAACATCTTGCTCGATCTCCATTTGACGAAGAAGCAGTTGCTTGCTCACATACAACATACACAGGTTGGTGCCCCGATCCTCCAATCTTGTCCGCCCCCCTTGCGTGCAGAATTGAGAGATCAACCTCATCGTCCCCCCTGGGTGCAAAGAGGCGAGCATCATTAGTGCAATGCACACATTTCCCGAAGAGAGTTCTTGTACTAGGTTGGGAATGCAGCTTGGTTCCTCGGTGAAGAAGCAAATTGCCCTTGATTGATTGGAGAGCCCAAGCTTGGCCATATAATCTGCCGCCCGATTGCTTTCTCTAGGCATATAGTCAACGATAACCGGCAGGAGGTACTCCATACATGACCAGACCCGATTCAATAGGGTTGTATTAAGTACCTCAGACGTCGATCCTGCAATTGCTTTAGTTGCCTGTAAACCCTAAACTATCGGTTAGGACTGCCACTTCAAATATTCAAAGGGAGATAATCATCTACAGTCCATGTAGCACGGCCCAGAGCTCCGTAGCAAGTGACGAGGTGGACCCGATAGCAACAGAGAATCCCTGTATCCATTTACCATTCGAGTCTCACAGAACTCCTCCGCATGCTGCTTTGGAGGAAAGGCGACACACTGCAACATCAACACACAAGTAAAACTCCCAGTCGTTTCGTAACAGAAGGCTGGGACCAAGCTTCACGCTGGCGGCTTTACATCTCGTCCCATGGCCCTCCGAAGTAAGCGCCACCCGCGTTCCTTGGATCGTCATTCGAACACTAGCTATTATTCCTCCATCGGTGGCCAGAGTCGCTTGGAAAGTCTCCTCATTCCGATTTACCCAGAGCCTCCAGCATGTTAACGCGAACAAGTCCTGCGAAATAACACTAGCAAACGGGGATGATAGAAGTAAGGAAAACCATCCATGTATACTTGTAGAAGAGAAAAAAGAAAAGGGGATATCTAATTGGAGGCATCTCCATATACGCTTGCTCCAGGGACAATCCCTTAAGACATGGGGCAGTGTTTCCTCTCTAGCACAATACTCACAAGTCGGAGAGGTAGAAAGCCCCGCAGCGAAATGCTTATGGTTCATCTAGAGATAGTTGTGGAACACTTTCCAAATGAATAATCTCACATTTTCCTGGACCGGGAGTGCCCATATTTTCCTCCATGTTCGGTCACTCGCTCCCGACACTGGCTTAAGCACACTCTCGTGGGCCGACTTACAGGTAAATAGCCCCTTGTCAAAAAACCAACATGTTCTTCGGTCGGGCCCTCCATTGGGAGTAGGCAGCGGAATGGCTAGGATATGGTCCACAAACTGAGCAGGAATCCACTGCAGTAGGCGCCCAATATCCCATTCCCCAGAAGCCAAGCAAAAAGAGTTCACCAATGTATGAATGTCTAAATCAGGAACTGGTTGGAGAGCATAGGAGATGAGTTTATCGTCAAACAGATACCATAGGTCCTCCCAGAATGAGACCACATCTCCCCTACCAACGACCCATCTTGTGTACTCGTCCATCTTCTCAAGGTGCCGCAAAATATTCCTCCAGATATGTGAAGCAGAGCTTGATTTCAAGATATGAAAAGTGGTGTTGCTCGAGGAGAAATATTTTGCTAAACAAATATCCTTCCACAGCCGTCTCTCGCCAGAGGTAAACTGCCAAGCTAGCTTAATAATGAAGGCCTCATTGGTGATTCTAGATTTAGTAAGACCAAGGCCCCCATCTGCCTTCTTGTTGCATACCTGAACCCAGGATACGAGAGGAACTTTCCTTGTGTTGCTATCATTACCCCATAGGAAGTTTCTCACTTCCCTATCTAATTCTTCGCACGTCGACACAAGTAGAGAGGCTGTTTGCATTTGATAAGAGGGGATGGCGCATAGTACCGATTTGCATAGGGTGAGCCATCCTGCCATAGAGATACGCCTGATCCTCCATGAACTGGCCCTAGCACGGACCTTGAGAATGAGGGGGCGGTAGGTGGATCTTGTAATACGGCCATGTAATAATGGAACCACTAGATAGGTCCTTAGGTCATTAACCCTAAAGATACGGAGAACTCTTTCAACATCAGAAGCCACTGAGGATGGTGTATTTGGCGAAAACCACATAACAGATTTTGATGCATTAACCACTTGCCCTGAAGAGGTCGAGAACTCCCGAAGGATAGAAAGCATGGATGCAGCTTGTTCACTTGATGCCTCCACGAAGAGCACTAGGTCGTCAGCAAACATTAGGTGAGAAAGTGTATATCTACCCCGACCAAAAGATAGAGGTTTCCATACTCCCGTTCGGGTGGCCGACGAGATGGCTTGCCCCAAGCGTTCCATACATAGAACAAATAGATAAGGTGAAATTGGATCACCCTGACGAACTCCTTTTTTGGGAAAGAACTCAGCACCTCTCAAGCCTTGCCATAAAATTTAGGTTGAGCTAGTATGCTAAGACGACATAAGAACCCGAATCAATAAAGAAGGAAGCCCAACGTCTCGCAGAGTATCCTCCAGAAAATCCCACTGTATTTTATCAAAAGCTTTCGCCAGACCAATTTTGATTGCCATGTTGCCCTTCCTCCCTTTACAACTGCGCGTAGGATGGAGAGCTTCTTGAGCTGCAATAATACTCTCCACGATGCTTCACCCCTGGATGAAAACCGATTGATTTTGGGACACAATATGAGGCATCACGACTTTTAGGCAGTTGGCGATGACTTTAGTCACAACTTTAACACAGATATTAACCAAGCTGATCGGTCGAAAGTGCTCCAAACGCTCAGGGTTCGAAATTTTAGGCATAAATAAGATCATCCCTTTATTTGCCTCTGGGGGAACGCAGCCCAACGCAAAAACTTGGTGAACAAAAGACAACAGAGAATTAGAGATCACAGCCCAATTATGTTGATAGAAGTTACCTGAGTATCCATCAGGACCCGTTTCTTTATCAGGGTCCATATCGAAGAGGGCCTCCTTAATCTCAAGATCTTCCAACGGTTTAGAGAGAAGCTTGAGATGTAGGGTAGATAATGGCAGAAACCGGCCCCAAACAATATATCTTGGTCGAAAGATGTTGGTCGCAGGAGCAATACATCCAAATATTCGAGAATAGTACGTTGTAAACTCCTCAAGGAGTATTGTGCGATCCAAACTCCATCGACCGTCTTCGAGCTGCAACCTTTTTGGGCCATATGAATGCCTCCGGTTTGTGTGAGAAGAATGGAAAAATCGAGTATTGCAATCTCCCAATTTTATCCAGTTGTTCCGTGAGCTCTGGCACCGTAATAGTTCCTCCTGTACCAATGTATTCTCAAGCTCCTCCCGCACTGATAGTTCAAGCTTCCTTATATAAGAGGTGGGACGTCTAGCATAACACTCCTGAAGTCCAGCTAGTCTGGTAGTGAGCCTCCTCTTCTTTTGGAACACATTACCAAAGTAGGTCAACTTCCAATCAATCAAATGAGCTTCCAACAAAGACAAAGCCTCCATAAGGGGGAGGGTAGAGGATCGATGCTCGGTCAACCATCCAAACCATGAGGCATGAGATTCCCATGCTGTGAAATACTTAAAAGGACTAGGAGCCCTAGGTTCGCCAATATGGAGGGTGACGTAGATTGGCGAGTGATCCAATACTACCCGTGGGAGGTGTCGAACTGAAAATTTTGGAACCGTACGAATAAACACTTCGTTTGCCACTACCCAGTCGAGGCGCTCATGGCACCTACCCAATGCCCACGTAAAACGCGAGCCAGAGAAGCCCAAAGGGGAGAGATCCGCATTGGTGATCCAGTTATTGAAGTGGGGGCATCCACCAGTCGTCCTGCCTCCGATCTTATCCTCATTGCGCAGAAACGCATTGAAATCTCCAAGTGCAAACCATCGTAGCTTCACCACGCCTGCAAGCATGTTCAGTTTGTTCCAAAGGGATCTCCTAATCCGGGTATTCGGAGATCCATAAATATCAGTAAGGTTGAAAGACAAGATATTCGAAAAGTGGATTAGTAAATGAATAAATTGCCAATTGTAGAAAGCCACAGTGACACGTATTGTATCACGTGACAGGACCCATATGCCACCCGAGTAACCTTGGGCTTCAACCCTGAACGAGTTCACATAATCCTTCCTTATTCTCCCGATAATATGATCTGCATTCAAACCATTAGTCCGGGGTTCAAGCAAAATAATCATATGTGGACTATGAATATTAATAATTTCCATAAGAGCCGATAAAGATCGAATGTTACTTATACCTTGAATATTCGAGGATATAACTTTAATCCATAAAAACTTTGGGTTAGTTGAAGAACAAAAACCAGAAAAAGCAAATGCTAAACAGTTAAATACCTGCTGCAGACATTACCTAGTCTGCCCCGGGTCTCGAGACAGACTCCCCTTGCTTCTTGGATGAAGCGACCTCTGTCATATCCATGGATATAGTACTAGTAGTTGCCTCTTCGAGCACCATCTGTGACGTCCCACCGGTGTCGTCAAGTATAGTGGACGAATCAATTTGGTTGTCGGGGGGTAGATCTACAGCATGGGGAGTTGGCGCTGTCGGAGGGTCTGATCTTGCAAAGGCCTTCTTGCCAACATAGAATCCCCTGTCCGTTATAATCCCTGACTGTCTCTCCATTCCGGCTCGGTGGGGATGAACCATATGTGCTAGATTTGGCACTACAACTGAAGCATGTTTCGAAGCAGGGGTTATGCCAAAGTGAAATTCAGTCGGTACATTGATGAGAGACTCCTCATTCAGGCGGGGGGAAGCAGTAGTGATGGGTTCACCAGAACAGTGTGTAGCAATTGGGGGGTTAGGGTTCGACTTCTTTGCCCAACCTAGCTCTTTTGAAACCGGGTTAGACTTTCTTTTAGCCTTTACTCTATCCGTCCTAGGCATCGCCACTCCCTTCCCTTTCCTTGCTGTGGCTGTTCGGTCGATAGGCTCATCATCCTGGGTGTTTATTTCCGAGCCCACAGTGGAAAGAGCTGAGAAATGTGTAGGAGGTACTGAAGAGCCACTTTCCACATGTGGTGTTACCAGTGCTGCTGTAGAGTTTGGCGAATCGGGTCGCCTGCCCCATTTTACAACTTTCATCCATGGCCCATGACTTGAGAGATCAATATCTGCAGGGTCCACCGGAAGAACTTTCTCACTTGGACCCACACGGATTTCCGTCGATTCAAACATAGACGGTTCTGGCTGGGGGGTATTCATTGATTGATTCACAGGAATAGAAGATTGGGTAGCCCCACTTTGTACCCCAATTCCGGATTTTGTGAGATTTACTGTAACAGATCTTCCCTCGAATCTGTTCTTATTTCTGTGCTCCCCGTCGGAAGACTCTTCCGTTCGGTGCCGGAGTAAGTACAGTTGGCCATCAGGTGTCCAAAACGGCCGCATGAGTAGCAAATTTCATGAAGATCATCATACTGCACCGTGTATGACTTGTCATCCATTGTGATAGATCGGACTAGCGGCTGACAAAGATCCAACCTCACCGCAACTCTAGCGAAGATCCCTCTTTGTCGTGCTAGAGTATGTGAATCCGCTTTCAGGAACTTACCAATAGACGCCACCACCTCCCAAAGCAATGTTTCCCGGAAGTAGATGGTCGGCAACCCACAGATCCGGATCCAAGTGACCACACTTTCAATATGCTCAGCCTTTGTATCAAAGTTACAATGCCAAGGAAGCACCCGGAGATAACCCGCTAAAGAATGGGGGCCCTTGAATAACGCCTCATCATAATCCTTCGGATTGGAGCAGTGTAGTTCATAGAAACCGTTCGCAATGTACACCAATTTTAGATTTCCTTTCGGTTTCCAGTATTGTGTTAGATGCTTCAGCAGAGTCTTATAGCCTATATGCCGACCCAAAGGGAGAATGATGAGAGTGCGCTCCATGGTTGCCTCAATCTGCTTGTGAATGTTCTCGTTGAAATTCACCGTCGGGACCAATTCGTTGCAAGAGTGCAGGACGTCGCCAGGAAGTACTATGATTGTCTCTTCAACCGAAGGATTGTCTTCCTTGAAGAACGAGTTAGAAGGGCGCGACCCCTTCAGCGATGGCTCAATGGCTGTGGTAGATGCCAATCTATCAATTACAGAATCCCCAGGAGATTTTAACACAGAGGAAGGTGGTAAGGTTCCCTGCAATGCTGGAAAACCTTCCGTAGCCCCTGTATCCATGTCATCCATACGGATGATATCGGAAAATTGACGAAACCAACTACAAGGGTTAGAGAGAAGGCAGAGAGAAAGCCCTAGAGAGAGAATGTTTTTTAGTGACTTTTCCTAAATTTTATTGTGGAGAATCTAAACCCTAAATCTAATCAGATTAATTATATTCATTCACAACAATTAAATAATCAGGATTAGAATTCTATATATAGTATCATTAGTTTGGAGGTTAGATTCTAAACTTAAAAATTTGATGGGTTTGATTTATTATATTTTAAAACGTGAAATCAATAAATTTTTTAGGTCTAGAATTCTAATAATGTCCATTGTATTCATAACATTTGGACAGTCAGGATTAGAATTCTAGATCTAAAATTCATTAATCTAACTTGAAATTTTTTGAATACTTATTGGGCCTGACATGTTTGCAGTTTGTGGGGTGCAGAAAGTGTAATATTTATCAGTGCAAGGTTAGACACTTGCCCAAAAAATACTATACAAGAGAAAATTTTGCACAAAAAATACCATAATTTTTTTCGCCAATAAAAATTAGAATGTGATACCGATTTTTAAATTTTTATACCGAGGTAATGCCAGAACCAGTCACATATTGTAATTTCATCCATCGAAACGTACAGTTTGCCTTAAGGGTTTAGGATTGACACATCTTTAGAAATTTTAGTTTTTTGCACTAAACCGCGCTAGAAACAAAATTTACAGCTAATTATATAATCGTCTGCCGATGAAAATATTCTCTCTAGCATGTTTACCCAATTATGTCACCGCCGACTAAAATCTCGCCGAAAAACACACTAATCCTTACCCAAAACTATCAGCAGAGGGAGTGTAAGCCTGATTTCGGTCCCAATTCAGTGCCACAGCTCTCCCTGTATTGAGTGGCAAAATTGCTGGCAATTTCTGTCCCAATTCTGCAGGTGCTTCTGGAGCACATTGAGTGGCGAAGCCCGTGCTGGGTATATTGAGTGGCGGATTTGGCTCATCCAGTCCCAAATCTACACCTCGATTTCAGACGCATTGAGGGGAGAAATCATGAATCTGATATGGAAAACCCTAAATTGAAGGGCGTCGAGATTCAAACTCAAAAAACATTTGAAACCTCTGCTGAAGGAAACCAACCAACATTAGACGAGAGTGAAGGGGAATGGAAAATAGCACGAAAGCGGCGAAATACAGCCCCAGAAAAAAAATCTAAGAGGTGAGGGAACAGGTGCTAATGTGGTGCATAAGCCGAGAAAGCCGTCACTGTTCATTGAAAAAATTCGTAACAGCTCAATTTCGTTATATGTCTCTAATTTCCCCTCAGCATGGACAGAGCCAGAGATGTGGGAGTTCTTCAATCCCTACGGCCAGGTACGGGATATTCATGCTTTACCCAGGATGGAGTATCGAGGCAACAGTTAGGGAGCCAGGGAAACAATTTGGGCGAACAGATAACCTAGTACAAGGACAAGCAAAAATCCAGGAGGGATCTATTGCTGTGGAGCAAGTACGCCCTGTTCAGAATATTCAGAATGCTGAAAATGTTGAAACTATCAACTTCACACCGGATCCAACTGATGTCCCATGGTTAGAAAACTGCCTAGTTGGTATGCCCTCCCCTATACTGGACCTGGCAACCTTGGAGCGGATACTGGAAGAGCAGAACTATAAGGAGGGTAAGGTTGTCAGGTTGGAAGGAGGTGAGCTACTCATTAAGCTACAGTCTGCAGAACAGAAATTGAACCTGATCAACGACCAAAAAACAAAAGGACTGATGAGTATCCATAAGCTCAGGCCCTGGAAGATTATAAATGGGAAGCTGGTCAGGCCTCTATGGTTGAGGATTAGGGGCACGCCTCTACACTGCTGGAGTGAGAAATTTTTCATGGAGATAGCAACAAAATTTGGATCTGTGCTACTCATTGATGAAAAAACTGTGAAGTAGACTGAGATGCAGTTTGCTAGGGTGCAAGTGCTAAGCGAACTACATACTTATGTAAGTAAGCGACTTCGGATAGCAACGGGTTCTGAGACCTTTGATATATGGATTGAAGAGGAAGTTGACAGAACACTGCTCGCCAAAAGAATAGACATGAGGAGGGATCCTGTAGTCAATAAAGTCTGGGTGAAAAAGCCACAGGATCTAGGACAAGAATGGCCTGAGTTGAGAAATGGAGTAGCAGAAAAAAGCAATCGCTGGGAGGTGGGAGACAACTCTGGTACAGATAAAAAGGATGAGCATGAACATAATACCATTGTGCCTGAGGTCAGCCTGAGCAATGATACTGAAAATATAACGGATGGTGCGTTATACCAGGAGGAGGGGGAAGTGATTGAAAAATCTAACCAGGACAGAAATGCAATTCGCACTTCATTAACCGAGGCTGGAGTGGAGCCGATTACATCTCAAGTAAAGAATGAGGTAGGAATGGAAAATGTTGCTAGCTTGAACGAAATAGACTCACGAAATAAAACTGATGGTGACAAAACCAGAGTGGAGGAAATTGCCCAAATTAAAAGAACAGGAGGTTTCGCAGGTCTACTTGCCAACCAGAGTGGGAAAAACATTCTAAAACCGGACACACAGCAGGAAGTAGGAGCAGTTGCGGTAGTCAGTAATTTGCGACATTCTCATGTCAACCAGCTAACTGACTGTACACCGGGTTCACCTAAAAGGCCTTTTGGTCTAAGTGTTATTGGATTACTACATATAGACCAGAGATCAGAAACTCTACATGACTATGAAAGCTAGCAGTAACTATTTTATCTGCTGAGAGGTTGCGGTTACACACCAGGATCATCCAGCAAGCATTGGACTCAGCAGAAGCAGCAAATAGGTCTGAATATGCTGGGACAGTTCATGGTGAACAGCCACAGATAGTATCCCCTATCAGAAGTACTCAACCGCAGGGAGAGTCAGCAGAGATTTGGAATATGGGCAAAAAATTGGGAATCACATCTGATCTCCAAGACAACATCGTGATAAAAAAATTGATGACTTGGACAACGTTGCTAAAGGAAAATTCGAATAGTATAAGCTTGATCATGCTAGTACAGATGCGTCCAATATTTAACCCAATGAAGATTACGACATACAACATAAGGGGACTCGGCACACAAGGCAAGATAACAGATTTCGAAACTTAGTTAGA
This sequence comes from Pinguicula primuliflora, assembly GCA_025802335.1. Taxonomy (NCBI): domain Eukaryota; kingdom Viridiplantae; phylum Streptophyta; class Magnoliopsida; order Lamiales; family Lentibulariaceae; genus Pinguicula; species Pinguicula primuliflora. The sequence continues at coordinate 4,518 of JAOYMZ010026663.1, read as the reverse complement.
ACAACACAGTCAGATTTTATATGTGTACAAGGAACAAAACTCACGACCTTAGAGAGATCGAAGTGCGCACGCATTTGGCCAGATGACAATTTTGAATGGTTTCACAAGGACTCCTCGGGGCGCGCGGGAGGTCTATTGTGTATCTGGAAAAGATATATTTTCCAAGTTATTAGCACATTTACAGATGAGAGGTTTATACAAGTTACAGGGCATTGGGGAGTTGACAAAGTTGACGTTAGTATCATTAATGTATATGCACCAGCACCTTTGAGAGAGAAGCGAGAACTGTGAAATAGGATTCTACTCATTATCAGAGCTCATCCGACAACGATATGGTGTATTGCAGGTGACTTTAATACCGCAAGGGATGAAGAGGAACGGGTGAGTATTGCTCCACCAGCAACAAGGGAAATGCATGACTTTTTGGGATTTATATTGGAAGGGAAACTGGTAGATCTGCCACTACAAAAGCATCGTTTCACATGCTATGCTGGTAGAGGCTCCTGCAGTCGGCTGGATCGGTTCCTTTTGTCTGAAGAATGGGTTACACAATGGCCATCTCTATATCAATATGCTGTTGAAAGAACAAAATCTGATCACTGTCCTGTACTTCTGAAGACATAAGACATAAACTGGGGTCTGGGGGCCAAAGGCTATGAAAACTCTATACTGTTGGCAGGAGCATGAGAATTGTGCTGAGTTTATGAATCAAGAGTGGAGTGCACTAGAGTTCACCGGTTCTAAAGCATACTCACTGCAAAACAAACTGAGAGTTATGCGGTTCAAGTTGAGTGGTTGGAATAGAACAGTTTTTGGGCATGCTGACAGAAGAATTGAGAGGCTTAAGCTGGAGTTGGCTACATTTGATCTGAAAGGGGAGCTGAACCTACTTTCTTCTGTGGATATTGCTCAGAAGCAACACTGTTTGATGGATTTGCAAAAGGCCTATTTAGACAAAGAGAAGATCATCTTGCAAAAATCTCGTTCAAAATGGGTCAGAGAATCAGATGGAAAAGCAAAATACTTTCACTCTAGGCTGCTGAGCAACAGAAGAACTAATGCAATCAGAGGGATTGAGATTGATGGAATCTGGAGGGGAGAGGTAGTAGCAGTAAAGTAAGGGATCACAGACCACTTTCGCAAGCAATATCAGGCTTCTGATGCCTCAGGCTTATCACTTGATATTCTAGCAGAAAAAACTATTTCTTCAGAGCAAAACCTTTTCCTCACAGCAGACTTTACTGAAGAGGAGATCAAGCAAGCAGTATGGGAGTGTGCCCCAAAGAAGAGCCCTGGTCCTGATGGATACATCTTCTTCTTTCTGCAGAAACAGTGGGAAATTATTAAAAAAGACTTCATTCTGTTCTTGCAAGAGTTCCACCGCACAGGACACCTGCCAAGGGGGCTGAACACTACCTGGATTGCCCTTGTACCGAAGATTCAAAACCCTACAGCAATGGAGCATTATCGTCCTATATCACTAGTAGGGTGTGCATACAAGACTTTGGCAAAACTATTATCACTATGACTTAAGCAGATCATAGGGAGTATCATATCAAGAAATCAGACTGGTTTTCTGCAAGGTAGACAGATATTGGATGGGATACTAATTGCAAATGAACTTGTTCACTCCTACAAGAGAAATAAACAGCCTCTGCTGATGTTTAAGATTGATTTCACAAAAGCTTTTGATTCGGTAAGCTGACACTTCCTAGAGGAGATGATGGTTAAACTAGGCTTCTGTGCAAAATGGACTTCCTGGATCATGCAGTGCGTCACTACAGCAAATACCTCGGTATTAGTAAATGGAGCGAGTGCAGGTGCTTTTGGGTTGAACAGAGGGCTTCGCCAAAGGGCCCCTTATCCCCAATGCTGCTCTTAATCGTCGCTGAAGGACTTAACCTACTTCTTAATCAAGCCACAACTATGCAGTTCCTAAAGGGTGCATCTATATGGCCAATCACTATATCACACCTTCAGTATGGTGATGATACGCTGCTGATTTCTGAGGGATCTGAGGCAAATGTGAAGACCATGAAAGGAATCATGATTCTCTTCGAGCTGCTCTCTGGTTTATCAGTAAATTTCGTCAAGAGTCAAGTATATGGTTTAAATGTTGGCACAGCAGCAATGTCTGAATTTGCTAAAATGCTAAGATGTCAGGAAGGAAAATTCCCATTCATATATTTGGGCCTGCCAGTCGGGGGGAATCCTGGAAGAGTGCAAATATGGAATCTACTTGTGACACAATTAGAGAAAAGATTGAATAACTGGGAGAATAAATTTTTGAACTTTGCAGGAAGGGTCACTCTTGCAAAATCTGTTTTAATAAATCTCACAGTTTATTATTTTTCTTGTTTTCTTGCTCCTGCCCAGGTAATAAAGAAGCTGACTTCGCTGATAACTCGGTTCTTGTGGCAGAAGAAACCGCGGCAACAACATCCTACCCATTGGGTGAAATGGAAGCACTTGTGCCTGGAAGTTACCAAATGAAGTTTGGAGTTAAAAGATCTTCGACCCATGAACATAGGACTCGTGGGTAAATGGACATGGAGGCTAAAAGTAGAAGTGGACAGCCTCTGGAGCAATGTCATACAAGTAAAATATTTCTCAACCACTGATCGTATGACTGAATGCTATTTGTTGTCGTTGCCAGATAATGTGTCTGTAATGTGGAGAAATGTGTGGGATGTTGCTGCAACCGAGGGGTGGTTCAACAATGAAGTTGCTATGCGGATACAAAATGGGGAACTAGCCCTGTTCTGGCTAATAGATTGAACCAGAGATGGAACATTTGCAACTCTTTACTCAGACCTGTTCCGACTAGTAAGCAGCAGAAACCATACAATCAATTATGTCATGGCAGGGGAAAATACCAGCGCAGAGCAACTGCGGCTTACATTTTGTCGTGAGCTACGAACTTGAGAGCAAACAAGACTGCAACATCTCACAGAACACGCAGTGGCGCACCGCCCTCATGGTGATGGCATGTATGAATGGACTTGGAAAGCGGATAGTTCTCGAAGATACACAGTAAAATCAGCATATAGACTGCTTCAAAATCAAGGAGCGGATCCTACAGATGAAGAAAGATCACACGTTGCAGCTGCTTGGGGAAAAGTGGTGCCGCTAAGAGTCCAAGCATTCACTTGGAGAGTGTTACAAGGCAGGATTGCCACCATAGATAATCTGAAAAGAAGAGGTGTCACGGTGGAGGACCCTGTTGGACACTGTGTATGGTGCAGGCTAGAGGAAGAAACCGTGAATCATCTGTTTTTGGTGTGCTCACATGCCCAAGAGGTGTGGAAACAAATTACAACATGGATGCGACTACCTCAGGTGCAATTTGAAAATATTCAGCAGCACTATAAGGACTTCATGCAACAGATCAAAGGTAGAAGATAATGAAGCATAGGAAAAGCATTATGGCAGGGCATTCTCTAGTACATCTCGAAGGAATGAAATGTAGTGTGGTTCGATAGAGAAGGCATAACAAATGTGGTGGAAATCATCAAGCACCAAGTCTGGTACTGGGCACAGGCTCGTAAACTACTGCCTTCATCGAGCACAATGAATGACTGGATGGGATCAGCAGATTCTTTGCTACAGCCATGAGACTACATCAACCGAGTAGTCACTTTAGCATCTGTCTGTATATATTTTCTCTTGATATAGCTTTCTTTCATGTACATAACCTTATTATTTGTTATTAATGCAATCTCTCGATTACCAAAAAAAATTATATAATCGTCTCTACATGAGAATTTCAGAATTTGTCTTACATTTTTATTAGGGATGGATAAGCGAGAAAATTGGACAACTAACCTCCGTGCAAATTCAATAATGAAATGTAACCTCATATTTTATTTTTAATTTACTTATTGTTCTTTTACTTAAAAGACATTAAAAATAAAGGAAGAAAATAAATAAAATACTAAACCATCATAATACCTTCTAATCAAGTCAAATCGCCGGAAGACTTTTGATCTCACCGCCAAGAAAATCCGAACGAAAACCTCGACTCGAATTGCCTTCAACACGATGGAGAAATCGTCGAACATGCATACACGAAAACACGTAAAAATTTCTGGTGATCAAATATCCGGAGAGAATACCTCAAATACAAACAACTCTTCGCGGGAAGGAGAAGAAGCAACAGTTTTAAATGACCTTGCTGAAATACTGCGGGTGGGAAATGGTGCTACGGAGACGGACGACACAGTTCAGTCGAGAAACGTGTGTTTGATGGTGGGAGATGACTCCGGGGGACACATTGCAAGCCATTCCCCATCTCGAAATCTTACGGTAGGCATTTTGAATGGAATTTTGTACATTGCGACATGATTACACGACTCCATTAGTCGGGTTAGGAACGGACCCCATATGACCAATCTGCAGTTTTGTTTGATCAATTCTCTTGGAGATTTTGTTTGATTGTGTGAAGCATATTGACAGGTCCCCATACGCCCTGATGCACCTGAAGTGTTCAGCATTCCAACATACCTAACGTCGGAAGTC
>JAOYMZ010026652.1:0-17349 GCA_025802335.1 Pinguicula primuliflora | reverse complement strand
ACTCAACTTTTCGTAGCACCATCCGTTTTCGAAATTGGTCGCACCATTGGAAAGCTTATACATTGTAGATGAAAATCTCCATGCTTTGGTCCAGTTCCCGGCGACTTCATTGCCGGAAATTTCTAAAACCCTATTTAGGACTACTTAACCCAAGGGGATTCATAATCCTCCATTAAACGGTGATGACATCGTCGAAACTGGACCAAAGTATGTGTATTTTCATCTACAATGTATAATCTTTCCAATGGTGCGACCAATTTTGAAAACGGATGGTGCTACGAAAAGTTGAGTACGGACTGAGCACGTAAGGACTGAACATATGAAGATTTCTGTAACATTAGATTACTAAAATGACTTAAATATTTTTAATTAAAGTATATTAGATAAGGTTAATTTGGTCATAAAAATATTTTGATTAAAATATGATTACAGAAATGTCATGCTTCTTTTAAGAAGGAAAAAAACATCTCATTAGGTGCATTTTTTTAAGAAGAGAGAGGTTGTAAAAAAAAACACAGCACTAGTACTTGTATTACGCAAAACACTCATTTTATTTTAAAAGATGCTTATAGGCACAATTAGAATTAAAAGCACCTCGCGCAAAACAGGCCTTAAGTAAGTTAAAAGACATAATTATTCTTATTTCTATGGTTATTTTGGTAATCTATTATTAATTTTATTTAAATAATATATTAAATAATCATCTTTTAAGAACTTACACAAAACACTACTTATTCTAAAAATAAAAATAAATAGTAGAAGAAGTACAAAAATAAGCATAAGAACCTCTGCGCAAAACAGGACTTTAATATTATTGTAGTAACAGTAAGCACTAGGAACTCCAAAAAAAAATCTACTGAGCACGATGAGAAATTGAAAAGCATAATTCTATCATCCCTTCCAGTAAATGTGGCAATTTTTTTTATCAGGGCAAATTAATTTTTATATTAAAAAATGATATATACAGTATTTACATGGGCCACTAGAATTGAGCCCAAACGCAAAAATAAATCTGATCTGCAAAGAAACTCTCGACTTTGAATATATAAACTTTGAATTGAGGATGCTTTCTGGGAATTACTACCAACTTGAGTATGTGTAGCCGACAGCAGCATGACGCTATTGAATTCGGCAGAGAATAGCATCCCGATCGAAGGTGATATCCTCCATGACCATTTTATTTCTTCTTGTCCATATACACCATATACTCATGGGCGGATCTACATGGGTACTTGGGGGATCCCAAGCATCCCCAGTCCAGCCAAAAATTCTTAAGATACTACAGAAGATTTTATTTATTAAGCGTAGAGAAGATGAAAAAAAATTGTAGAGAAGATGAAAAGAGAATGAAGAAAATGATGAATAGAAAGTAAAAAAAGTAAATGAGAGATAAATGAGAAAATACAAAACATGTATGAGAAAAGGATAGAATTGGCTAAAAAAAATATATATAATACAAGTTTTGTTTCTAATCCTGTATAGATGTGTTTCTCGAATTAAGGGCTGTTTAAAAAAAATAAGAACCTAATTTTATGTTGAGTGGGTAATAACTAATAACTAATATATGAGAAAGAGTATTTACAAAATAAAAAATTACAAAATTTTGTAAACCATCACAATGACGTAATTTTGAAAGAGAAATTATAAAACTTGTAAAATTTAAGCACATAGTCATATAAAGTGTTACCTTAAAGAATTTCGTAAATCTTTAAAACAATGTAGCTTTGAAGGTTTCCAATTGTTCGGCAATATTAGGTCGCAGGACAAAAAATTTGTCAATATTTTCGTGATCCTCATATCGAAATCTTTAGAAAATCGGTCATAAAATTCAGTTTCGGCACCTTTGGCGTAAAAAAATCTAAAATTATATAAATATAGATTTAAAGGGCAACAAACTTAACCCAAAACCTAAACGATATTATTCAATGCTCAAATTACATTATTACCAATCCCCGAAAAGTTTCAACAAGAGGATTCCAAAAATGTCGACGAATTTTTTCGATGATCCAAAATTGACAAAAATTGATTTGATATGGACAGATGCCCATAAAACTAGCATTAACATTTAATCCAAATCATAATTCATCTTATATGTCACTAGGGTTCATTTTTGTCGACACAATATAACATGATTTGAGCACCCCCAGTTGTGTATTTCTTTTTTTTGATCGGTAAAGGATTTTCATTAGTAACCAAAACGAAAAATTAAAGTACATAATAGTATGTGTCCGATATAGAGTTTCTACCGTCTATCATACTACAAAAAGAAGCGCCGATGCTCGAAGCCAATCGTTCAGAGTGTACGTTGTTGGTTGTAACTTCTTAGCTTCTAACCAGAACCAGACTTGCATCTGTATCATCTGGATGATATTCATTTCTCCTTCCTCATCAAAGCGGATGCTATTGCGTTCTTTCCACATATACCAAACTGTTGCTTGCCAGATCGCATGGCCAATTTGTTCTGTGGTTGCAATGTGATGTTCGCCCAGGTTGCTAGCTCCTACCAAATTTCGGTAGCATGGGAACAAGAACAAAATAGGTGATTAGTTGATTCCTCCGTAGTTCCACTCCATACACATCTCCCTGCCGTAGGTTGGATATTGATTCCTCTTGTTAGCAGCTTATCAATGGATGCAATTCTGTCTTGAAGGAGTCTCCAGGTGAATATTTGTACTCTATACGACGCCAGTTTTCCCCATGCTCTGGCCAGTGAGGACCGTGGCGCCATTGCAGCAGGAATAGAAGCTGAGAATAGCATATTATATGCTGAGGAAACCGTGTATGAACTTGATACTGTGCCTTGCCAGATCCAACAGTCTTGTCCCTCTATTATCTCTGCTACTGATGGGAGTATATGGAGTAACAGTTGCTGTAGTCTTTCTTCTTCCCAGGATCGGAGGGGTCTGCGAAATCTTAGCATATGGCCATTGAGTGAGGTGGAACCTTGGGTCATCTGGTGGACAGTGAATTCCTTCTGGGTAGAGATTGCATATAGGTCGTTGAACAGAGTGGCCAAGGTTCCATTCGAGCTCCAATCTATTTTCCAAAATAACGCCTCTTTCCCCAATTGTAATTAGAAGCTTATCTGATTGTTGAACCAACCTTCATGAGCTGCAACTTTCCAAATGTCGCTCCATACTCTCAAAGTGTTATCCGGTAAGGTGATGAGGAACAGCTCTGCCATTCTATCATTCGTCTGGAAATACTTCGACCGCATAACTGCACTCCATAAGCTGCTGGTTTCTATGTTGAACCTCCACATCCACTTGCCAAGCAACGCCAAGTTCATCTGCTTTATATCTCTAATGCCTAGCCCTCCATCTTCTTTATCTAGACACAGTGCACAGATCTACTTGTTCTTGCCTTGTTCTTCCAGAGAAATCAACTGAAGATTGTTGTTATCTTCTTGGAGACCTGCGCTGGCAACAGAAAGATAGACAGATAGTATACTATGATATTAGTTAATGTTGCCTTCAACAAGGTGATCCGACCTGCAAAAGAAAGAAATTATTTTCCCAACAGAATAACTTTCATTCAAGCTGATCAATCAACTCTTTCAAACTTTGTATTCTTCCAGGATTCGCTCCAACCGGCAGTCCAAGATATATGAAAGGGTAATTACCTGCCAAACATCTCAGTCTATCAGCAAATTCATCAAGTCTTAAGGTTGGAATGTTGATCCCAAATATTTTGCTCTTTAGAAAATTCACTGAGAGGCCTGATAGAATTTCGAATGTATGTAGGATACTCTTCAGGATTTGTACATTGCTCTCAGTCCCTTCTGCATTTAGCAGCGTATCATCTGCATATTGCAGGTGAGACACTGCTATTTGACCCACCAAAGCTCCTTTGAGCATATTCTGGTTAACTGCTTGAGTGAGTAGCAGATGCAGTCCTTCGGCCACAACTGAGAAAAGTAGCGGACTTAACGGATCGCCCTGCCTGAGGCCTCGTTTTAACAGAAACTCTCCAGAACTGGAACCATTGATAAGTACTGATGCTCTGGCCGTTGAAATACACTCCTTCATCCATCCAAGCCATCTATTTGAGAATCCTAGCCTATGTAGCATTGTATCGATGAATGACCAGCTCACTGAGTCAAAAGCCTTTGTGAAGTCTGCTTTAAACATGACAAGAGGCCTCTTATTTCTCTTATAGGAGTGGATTACTTCATTTGCTACCAATATGCCATCCAGAATCTGCCTTCCTTTGAAAAAACCTGTTTGATTCCTTGAAATGATCCTCGTCAACACTGAACTCAGCCTGTTTGCTAGGATCTTGGACAAAATTTTGTAGGCGCAACCTATTATAGAAATAGGCCTATAGTGGTCCAGAGATGTTGGATTCTTAATCTTTGGGGCCAGTGTAATCCAGGCTGAATTTAAGCCCCTTATCTTTCCAGACTGATGAAACTCCCTGATGAATACACAAAAGTCCTCCTTGATCACTTCCCAGTGAGTCTGGATGAATAGAAAGTTAAAACCATCTGGTCATGTTGCCTTTCTGGGTGAGCATCTCCATACAGCATTCTAAATATCCTCATCGGTGAATTCTGATATTAAACTGTCATTCTCTTTAGCTGATACCATCCTCTCTGCAGCAATGTCTAAGTCCAAGTGCACCTTCGGGTGTGATTCAAAGATATGCTGGAAGTGTTCCCTGATTGTGTTCTTAACTATAGGGACCTCATCAATCCATTCCCCATTTATTTGCAGGCCTTTGATTGTGTTCCTCCAACGGTTGGTTCTCAGTTTTGAGTGGAAGTATTTGAAGTTCCTGTCTCCTTCTCTTATCCAAGATGTTCTAGATTTTTGTCTTGTTAGTACCTCCCTATCAGTTGTTACTTTTGGAGTGCCAGCCAGTTTCGGCGTCGTAATGCCTTATCAACTGTAGATAGTATACCCATTTCAGCTTCAAGATCGCTCTTGTTGACTTCCTGTTTAAGCCTTTCAACTCGAGAATGTATGTTGCCATATTCAGTGTGGTTCCAATGATTTAGCTTCAACCTTAAACTCCTCAATTTTTGCTATAGTACATAACCTTTTGAACCCGTGTGAACGAGGTTGCTCCATTCGTTGTTCACAATCTCAGCAAAACCAGGATGTTTGTTCCAACTGTCTAGTGTTCTTATTGCCTTTGGACCCCAATCTACTTCTTCCGCTTTCAGACTGATGGGCAGTGATCTGATAGTGAATGTTTCTCAACATATTGGAATAGGTTTGGCCAACCCCTAATCCATTCCTCATTTAATAGAAAACGATCCAGACGGCTACTAGACGTGCCCCTGCCTACATAGCAGGTAAATTGGTAGCGTTGAAGGGGCAGATCCACTAGTTTTGTATCCAAGATAAATTTGTTGAAGTCTATCATTTCTCGGATGTTAGGGCGGCTTAGACTTATGCTCTTCAATGCTTCGCACTACATTAAAGTCACCAACAACACACCAATTTTCCGTTTGTTTCTGTAGAATGTCCAACTTGACTCTTACCCAAAGTTCTCTTTTAGCTGCAGCAGTCCCTGGGGCATAGATGTTTACTATATTAATAACTGATTGCTTTCCTTTCCAATTTCTAGAAATCCGGATGAATCCCTCCTCTGAATGAGTATCTATAACTGTGAAATGCTCTGTACTCCATACGCATAATAGGCCCCCAGAGTATCCTATAGAGTTCCTACAGAACCAGTCGAAGTTATCCTGAAGCCAGAGTTTCGCACATTCTTTCCTGCTCAAAGCCTCACACTTTGTTTCTTGAATACAGTAAAATCAGCTTTTAGATTACTCACCATTTTCTTCAAGTCTGTCTTTTTGATGGTTGTGTTGAGACCTCTAGTGTTATAACTCAGGATATGCATTAAACTGAGGGGTGTGACGCTGGCTCGGGAATTGAAGATTTTGATGCCACAAACTTTGAGAGAGCTTCCTTGTCTAGCTCTTCATACATCCTGATGATGTCCTATTCTAAATCTTTAGAAGAGACCCCCAAGAGCTGAGCAGTACTCCACATTGCTTCAGCATCTTCGTGCTCGACATCTGTTCTGGCTAAGCTGGTGCCACTGTCTAACACTGAGAAGGATCCAGTTACAGGAATAGATTGAGTGCTTCTGGATTGCAGAGGAATGTTTTCACCAGGCCTTCTCCTCTTTGATAGTTTATATACGGTTTTTTGGGTTTGATCCAGTAGTGCCTGTAATCCAAATGGGTCAGATCCAGGGTGTAGTGTGCCAGGATTGTTGGCTATACCAGAGTCGACTTTATCATTGCATATTCGGGAGTTTGTATTTGCGAAGTTCAGTGTTCTGCTTACACTGTTAATCTGGCTAGTAGAGCCTAATTTCTGATGCTGGAGAGCCAACAAAGCTGTGAAACCCCCAGTTTGGCAAACTTTACAGATCTTCTGTTTTGCAGTGGATAATGGTTCTTTACTCTTCCAAGCCCTTTTTCTAGAATCAGATTTCATGGTGATCATACGGAGTCCTCTGTCAATCTCCTTTTCTCTTGACTCAACTGAATTTCCATCTGACTTAGACACTACCTCGCCTGATCTCAGGGTTTCTGGTGTTCTTTCTGGACTAGGCAAAGGTGCTATGATATTATTGTTGAGTCCCTCATCAGTATCCGGGATAAGAGGTGAAGCAGGGATAGAGGCTTTTTCTACCCTTTCCATTACTGCATCAGGTTTTGTTGGGAGAACCTGTGATGTGGATGCCTCGCTAACTGACCTTAGTATTGGATCTTGACGTACCTTCTGCTTATTGGCATCCAATTCATCTGCTCTTTCCGCTGTTGAAACTTTACCTCAACGCTGATTGTTTAAAGCTGTACTTGCAGCTCCTTTAACCATCGCTGGCTAGGGACCATGTACCATGCTGGCATCCTCGGTGTGTGCCTCATTTGGTTGTGGTGCCATGGATTTAAGTTTGACTCCACGTTGTGGGGGGATTTCCTCATTAATCCATAGTTTCAAAGTTTTTCCTCTCCCGAATTTATATGCCGACGCTTCCTTATGGGATCATTTGATCTAGTTAGCACCTGCACCCTAGCGAATAACATCTCCAACTTTCCAATTGTTTTGTTGTCAATTTGAACCACCTCCCCCACTTTTGTGGCTACTTCAGTGAAAAGTTGGTCACTCCAACAATGTAATGGGGTGCCAGTAATACGGATCCAGATTGATCTCACCAATTTGCCTTTGATGACCTTCCACGGTCTTAGGTTCCAGACTGAGAGTAGCTCTTGAGTATGAAAATCATTGGCTAGACGTAGCTTCATCTCTTCAGATTCTAGTTTAAACAAGATCTCTCCACCTTCCAGGCGCACTATGGAGCTGTTGAGATAAGCATTTTGCTCAAGAGTTCTCTGCATTGATGATATATCCAGAATCGGCATGGGACGTCCCACCAAACAATTATCTAGCCATTTTTGATTTTCGGCCAACGGTACAAAATCCAGGGTTTCAATCTCCTCTTCCTCTGGTATCCATTTGGGCTTCTGTATAAACTGTTCTTTTTGTAGTTGCCCTCTTGGTTTGGGTACTTCAGATCCTTGTAGGGCTAGGTTGATTTCCAGTGTTGAGGTTCCAACTCTGCATCCTTTCAATGCCTGCAATAACACAGAAAAACCGACATTTTTTTCAAACCGAACAAATCCATATCGCTTACCTTGGATCTCCAGGTGGCTAGGTGCGTAAACGTCGCGCACTTGTCCGTGGGTGTTGAAGAAGCTCCACATCTCCTTCTCTGTCCAATTAGGAGGAAAGTTAGTGATGAAAAACGATACAGTTGTCGATCTGATTTTTTCGATGAAGTAGGGTAATTTTCTCGTCTGGTGGTGTTGATTGCTTCCAATGGGGGCCTTTGCCGGAATTTTCCCACCCATTTTCTTCCAGTAATTTTCAACTGGAATCCATGGAGCATCCGACTCGAGTAAGCCTTCTGGGATATTTTCAGGTGGAACGGGTTGGATAGTTTCTGGAGTTTTGCCCTTTGTTTTAGGATCTTGTGTTTGTCAGGTAGTGAATTTTCCCCGGAGCAGCCATTTCCATCAATTGCTGCAGCACTCGATTTCGCGTAAAATTAGGACCGGATGCGAGATTCTGCCACTCAATACAACAAATCTGAGTTAGATCTCCACCACTCAATGCTCCCGGCAGCCGATTGCAGAATTGGGACCGAATACTCGCGATATTCGCCACTCAATGCAACGACGCTTTTGTTCGCAGATTTGGGACCGGAGGATACAGCTTCAAGACGGGGATTGTAGTTTTGCAGTTTGTAGAGCTTTTTTGTTAGATTACTGGGGGGATTTTGGCCGGAAATTGAACGGAAAGGGGTCATCGTCGCAGAGAGGTTTTGAAATTTGAATTCGCATTATTTTTTCCCCCAGTTGTGTATTTCTAGATCCGCCCCTGAAAGTTTCCATAATGTGGTAATGCTGAGCTAAATTAGTGGATGTAATTTAGGAACCAATACTGTATAAATCAGAGAGGGGTGCCAGTACGCAAGACAATTCACATAAACTTTGTGTTTCTTTAGTATACAATCTTTCCACGGCCTTGAATTTAGTTATGCTACGTCTATAATCAATTCGCGTGTGCTTGATCAGGCTATCCTTGGATACAAGTTGGCAGTCTGGATCCAGATAAACCCCTTGATTATGTAGTTGTATCACGTCTGAAGCGGTTTTCTGCCATGAACGAGTTGAAGAAGATGGCCATTAGAGTGTGCCTTACTAAACTACCTCTATGATGAGAAGATAACACGGGTTTGTTTTGGTTCCATAACTCTCTTATCCACTCAGGTTATTGCTAATAGCCTCTCAGAGAAGGAAATCGTAGGGCTCGAAGAGATGTTCCAAATGATAGACGCGGACAGTAGCGGGCAATTCACGCTCCAAGAACTCAAGAATGGTTTACAGAAAGTAGGGAGCAACCTCAATGATTCAGAAATAGTCCATCTGATGCAAGCTGTAAGATTGAACTCGTCTTAGTTTCTGTAAGAAAAGATAAGAGCTTGCAACACAAACAAGCAAAGACAACTGATAAATCACAAGACAGAATAGAGCTTCGCAACTAGAATAAGAATAATCAAACCGTAGTAAACGTTGATTTTGAATCGAATCAAATGCAGTTGTCGAAGAGAATACAACCAACAGCAGCGGCCAACTTTCTTTACAACCCTAGAACCTTCCACATATGTATCACTCGTTTATTTATACTACACACTCGGCCCAATGGGCTTGTATATAAAGGTAAGAAAGTAAAACGTATTGGAAGAAAAAAAATGCAATTTCAAACATTAACTCTTCTTCTCATCTCTTGGTCGAACACTCTGCAACTCTGCTCGATCAACTTCATCCGAAAGCTCATGGATTTCAACAGTTTCCTTTTTTATGATGCATAAATAAGCCTTCTTTACACTTAACTTTGTTTTGCTAGGGCCGATAAGTTGATAAGGATAATGTATGGCATTATATTCTCATCCTCCTTACAGTAAACATATAACATTTTTCTTCCTTACAGACTAACATGAATCTATTTCTTTGTGTTCTTAGGATGGGTGGATAGATTATAATGAGTTCGTCGATATGATGCAACATACTGATTTTGGTAACGGGACAATGCAGCTGCAAAATAGTAAATGAGGGTAACGCTTGAAAAGAAAATGGTCTCGTAGGTTTATGTAAATTTTCATGTATGAGAATATTGGCTGAATCCTCGAGTTGTAAATTCTTTGTATGAGGAAAACCTTTTGTTTAAATTTTCTTTTTGAATCTTTAAGATTCCATCTACGCTCAAGATGTGAACCCGTTCAAAACTTTAGAGTTTACTCTTTTGAAAATGAACTAAGTCATGAAACCACCTCAAAGAGTGTCTAAACTCGTTTAAAAGTGACTATGTCCTTCTCTAAAAGGATTGTATCATTAACAAACGGCTGATGAGTGATCTGCGCCTCACTTTTGCATACCTTATAATCATTCAACTCTCCAATCTCCACCATATTGTACGTGCACCCACTCCCCTTTGTTGCAATAACAAAAAACATGAGTCTCCTTGATATATAGATAGTTTCCACACTGATCTTCATTCACCAATTTTCTTACTAAAGTTCATAGATGTCATAAATCCCATAATAATTCCAATGCATTCATATCCTTTCTCGAAATCCACTTTGAATATTGAACATTTCTTCCTTCTAGTCTTGGCTTCATGTATCACTTCATTAGCGAACCAAAAACTATTCAAGATATGTCCATCAGCAACAAAACAACCTGAAGTGTGGTATAAGGTTTGGTAGAATCCTTCTTAGACGAGCTGATAGGAATTTAGATAAATTTTTGGTCAGTTGGTGGTGGGTAAAGTTTGTAAAAGGAAGTGTGAGTTTGTAAAATATTTCAAGATAAGTGGATTTACTTACTAAGCACCTTTCAAGGTCAACGTATGAATAATATGCTTGGTCTAGATGTTTTGGTGATTCGATTGCTTACGCCTGAGAGATAGTGGAATGAGGGACTAGTCCATCACTAGTCACCGAGTCAATTTTGTCCTTAGAACTCACTCATCCTGCAAGACATGATGTATGGACCTAGCATTATAATAAAAATGAACGTCACATGGTCCGCTCTGGCTATCACCTTCTTCGGAATAGGAAAACGTTGCCTTATGCGTTGCTGCATCCAGATCTTTTACTCTACCACGATTCCCGATGTGGAAAGAGTTATGGCACCTAAGGATCCTAAATCGCATTAGAATGTTCTTATGGAGCTTCATCACGTTCTCTCTGTCCTGTCTAGAGAACTTTGAGACTAGTTTTTCGGATGTAAATGAATCAGGTTAGCAAAGTTACTCATGGCACTGGACTCAGATTATATGAAATTATGTGCTTGGCCCCTGAGTTTCATTTGGCAGATGAGGAACAACAAGTTTCATGAAAAGGAGACATAGTCTGTAGCCCAGATAGTGGCTTATGGAGGTAATTGTCTGCGAAGTTATCATGAGGCTATGGGCATTCCGTAAACTGCTTTGCCATTACTATTTACTTGGTCGTCTACTTCAAGGATAACGAATTTAGTTTGATGCATCTCTCTCCCGTACTGATCGTGCCACACTGATAGGGTTGTGGGCGACGTACTCCATGAGTTCCTTTATCTGTGTCGCCTCCCAGCGATTTCCTGGTATACAAAACCCATTTACTGCCAAGTTGTTGGTTTTGCGTGAAGTTTTATCCTTACGCTGAGATGCAAATTAATATTTATACAATTCAAGGGATGCTATGAAGATCGTGCTTGCAGTTTATGATGAGTTTGTTTGTTCTGAGTCATGCCAATTTCTTTTAGATAATGTTAAGTCTCTATTAGCGTCATCGACTTACTTAGTATTTTTTGGTGTGACAAGACTAATAACTCTGGATTGGGTGTATGCCCCTAAATTTATCGGGAGTGTAAAAAACTCTTAAATACCGGTAGCTCATTCAGTTGGCCTAATTATTCATCCTCAAGCCATTTGCAACAGAGGTAATTTTCTTTCAAAAAAAAAAAAATTGTCCACACGCGCCACGAAATTGGATCTATAATTTCGTCACAAAAAATTATCCGTATTCCTGCAATCCAACCAAGCTTGCGTATGTCCACGTCCATGCCACCTTTCCTCACGGTGCCACTTCAGACACTTTCAATTTCTACTGCGAATCTGCTGATAGAGGGTTGGTTGTGACCACCACCACCTCCTCTCCAATTTTCCAGGTATGATTCCCCATTCCCCTTCGGATCTTCGATTCACATCGGAATTGGTTATGTCGGGAAAGATTGCGCGTGTAGATCGATTCTTTCTATCGTTGGAGCTATTGATTCTCTTCGTTCATATATTAAAGTGCAATTTGGTTGATGGGTATGCTCTGGTAATCGGGTTTCTAATTTGCAGAGGTATAGAACAAATAGATGTGATTGCGTTTCATATAGAATTGCTTTTGATCGACCTTAACTGCTAAAAATTGACACCCATCGTCTAATCCAAGGGATATTGATCTTTAATTTTTCAAAAAAAAAATTAAACTGTTATTACGTTTTCGGGTTGTGTGATTCTGACTTTTACATTTGGCCAAAAACAGTTCTTGGTTTTTCTATTTCACAGCGATACTTGGGTTGGGCGTGGTAGAAACTAGTAAGATTATCCAGGAGATGTGGCTCCAGGTGATAAAAGTAAATGGGTGGGTTGGGGGTGTTGTCTCCTCCAAACCACATTGTGAGCAAGATAAAGAACACCTGCTTATAACGACTTGTTTAACATATTCTTCACTCTATCACCATGGTGATTAGCTCTTAGTTTCTTTTCATTCACATGATCACCTGCCTGGTTTTATTGACATTTAGAGTGAATCCAGCCTGAGAAAGACATGGATCGACTAACTGTTAATGCCAACCTCATGATTGTTTCCGATCTTGATCATACGATGGTGAGTTTTGTATACTCTTTTTTTATTCTCAGTTTGTTTACTATTAGCTTAAAAAATCCATCTTGTGTGATTTTGATTTAACGAGCATCCATTTACTACAGGTTGACCACCATGACACTGAAAACCTCTCTCTGCTTAGATTTAATGCATTGTGGGAATCGAATTACCGAAGTAATTCTTTGTTAGTTTTCTCTACTGGGAGATCGCCCACACTATACAAAGAGTTAAGGAAAGAGAAGCCCATGTTAACACCTGATATAACCATAATGTCAGTCGGAACTGAAATAACATATGGTAACTCCATGGTACCAGATGATGGCTGGGTTCAGTTTTTAAACCAGAAGTGGGACAAGAACATAGTATCTGAAGAATCTAGCAAGTTTTCTGAACTTATACTTCAGGTATGATTGTATAGAAACCGGAGGCATGCATATCCTAGTTATAAGTTACATTCTTGCTTCAATATGTGTATCCATAGAGGGATACTTTTCTTATGCACGTTTTATTATCGCCTTCTTGTTTAATGCAGTCCGAGACAGAGCAACGACCACATAAAGTGAGCTTCAAGGTTAAGAAAGACAAGGCGCAAGACATTATGAATTCTCTCTCGACACGCTTGAAAGAACGTGGGGTATGATCGGACTTTACTACTGCAGAATAGCTATACAACCATTCATCTACAGATTATTAGTTATATTTCTGCTGCCTGCCACAAGATATTTCTCAGATGTCTAGCTTTGTTTCTCGTTCTTATGAATCTTATGACTAATAGATTTTCCTTCTCTATCCTTCAGTTGGATGCAAAAATAATATATAGTGGAGGAGAGGATCTGGACATTTTGCCTCAAGGCGCTGGAAAAGGGCAAGCACTTGCCTATTTGCACAAGAAATTGAAAACCGAGGGTAAATTACCTAAGAACACGCTAGTCTGTGGTGACTCTGGAAACGATGCTGAGCTATTTATTATACCAGATGTGTATGGCGTCATGGTTAGTTTCACCTACTCAGGGAAACAGTTATTTTTCCAAATCATAATATAGCATATTTGATCTCCTTTGGCCAAGAAGTCTCTGATCTTTTGCTCGACTTTTACAGGTTAGTAATGCCCAGGAAGAACTATTGCAGTGGTATACTGCAAATGCTAAAGATAATCCGAAAGTAATTCATGCTACAGAGAGATGTGCATCGGGTATTATACAAGCAATTGGCCACTTTAACCTTGGTCCAAGTATTTCTCCAAGAGACGTTACGGACTTGTCGGATTCTAAGATGGATACATTTGATCCAGCTTATGAAGTTGTGAAATTTTACTTGTTTTACGAGGGATGGAGGCGTGCAGAGATCCATAATTCTGAGTTTTACTTGGCAAACTTGAAAGCAGTTTGTGTATGTTTGAATTGCCCTTCCAGTGTTCAGCTTCTAACTCATGTACTCAGCGCTCAACTATTGAGACTCATTCTTAACGAGTCTTGTTCTTTCAGTGCCCGTCAGGCGTGTTGATCCATCCCTCTGGGACTGAGAAACTCCTCCATGACTGCGTAAGCTCTCTGAAATCTTGTCATGGTGATAAACAAGGCAAAAGCTTCCGAGTCTGGGTGGATCAGGTTTTTCCAGCACAAGTTGGTTCAGACTCCTGGCTCGTGAAGTTCAAGAAATGGGAGCAATCTGGTTAGCCTTTTTACTCTTCTTGTTCTGTTATCAACGTAGCTATTACGCCTCCTATGCATCCAGTTGAAATTTGGCACCGTATCCAGGTGAGGAACAGCAATGCTGTCTAGTCACTGCCTTATTAAGTTCAAAGGTAAGAGTCTGGTAATTAATCCCTTGGAAGATTTCCTTCCCTCCATAGAATACATTTAATTTCTGTGTTGTTTTGTCCATTTTCTTCATTCCCAGGATGTTAGTGTTCCAGAAGGTCTCACTTGGGTTCATGTCCATCAGACATGGCTGGATGGAGCAGGGACAAATAAGCCTCAGACAACATGGTTCTTCTAGATGTAGTAGTTCCCTTTATTATTGCTATGTTACTACTGGCAAAATAAAAGTCAAATTGCTACTTGGTTGAAGGTTCGATCATAAGAAGATTGATTATGAAAATGATTTTAATGTGCATCTCTTTCTATGCTCAGTTATTTCTTAGCCATATTTTTTTTTCTAGTTTTTGGTGACATCACAATAATTATTTATGAAAATTATGTAGTTTTTATTTTTTGGTAAGTTATGAAAATTATATAGTTGAAAAAGCGTTAATAGTCATTCGTTGACTAGGAGGATTAAGGTTTCGGTAAGTGCTTTGCTCTATTGTTGGCTAGATTGTTTCAGTCCATAGATGGACTTGTAGAGAATGCAAACATCACGATGGTGAGCATTTGATATCATGGAGGGGTATCCATATATGCCTCTTCCTCAAGCCTTCCATGAAGGTAAGCATTATTGATGTCTAGCGGAGAAATATGCCAACCTCTAGATATAGATACAGCCAGTAAGATGCGCACGGGAGTGTGCTTGGAAACTGGTGAAAAACTCTTTTCATAATCAATCCCTACAATCTGACTAAAACTCTGAATCCCGATATGGCGCACCGCTGGTTGCACCGTTATTGCATCAAATTGGCCACGTCACCCAATGAAATATTAAATTACAAAATTAAAAATAGAATTCTGGTGGTATTTCTATCTCACCTTCCTGGGATTCAATCCCTCACCCATCTCATGCCTTGCGATGGCACCCTACCATCTCAGCTGCAGTGTTCTTTAAGAATATAAGATCACAAATATAATATAAACACCCCACAAACACCAAAACATACATTAAAAATATAAAATTCATGTAATTTTTAATATTAAAAAATCACATAAAATCGTAAAACCCTATGTTATAAACTCAAGGGACCTAAGGGTTAAATCCTATTTTTCAAAATTAAAATTACGGCGACTTCGCCTGAAAAATCTAAGACCCTATCCTATAAACCCTAAGAACTTAATGTTATAAACTTTAAATTACATATTTCAATTTTATATTTATTACTAATTATTTTATATTCATTACTAATTATATAATATAAATTATTAATAATATAAAACTATTTATAAAAAAATTACGTGCTGTTTTTGTTTGCAATATAAAATTATTATTTTCAAATCAATATATTGTCAAATCAATGTATTGTCAAATTAATGGAATCACGTGCTGTTATTTTTTGGTGCTAAAGCGGTGTCGATATAGGGTGCGCTATATCGATTTCCTAAAACTCTTAGCAACAAGTCTGGCTTTGTGTCTAGACATGGAGCTATCGGGGTTTAATTTTGTCATGAACACCCATTTACAGCCTATAATGTGTTTCCCTGGAGGGAGATGACTAAGATGTCGCATCTGATTGTCATGCATGGCTTCAAGTTCTACATTCATGGCTTCTCTCCATTCGGAGTGTTGTGTAGCTTATTTATAGAACCGTGGCCTGTGACAATGTGGAGACAAAACAAGTTGTCGCAGGTGTGAGTATTGTCATTGAAGCCTATATCAAATAATCTGAATGACAGGTTGGGTCTGAACTGCTTCTAGAGCTTTGCCTTAGGTGAGGGGCAGGTTGGGATATGGATGATGGATGAGAGTGATGAGGAGAATTTTGAATGATGGATGAGAGTGATTAGGAAGATGTGTGGAGGAGTTTAAAGGGCTGGAAATTGGCTATTTAGGAGAGGAATGCTTTTCAAGTTGCTCTTTCGAAAGCTCTTGAGGGGACTCGACAGGGGAAGAGTGAGGTGGGATTGAAGAAGGGAACGGATCGGAGGCCTTATGTTCTTGATTGTTCATGAGTGGTGAAGATGATAGTGGATTACCATATGGAAAGATGTGTTCATAGAACACCACGTCATGTGAAATAACAATCTTCTGATCTTGCAAGTCAAACAAGCGGTATGCTTAGCTAACTGAGGAATAATCGACTAGAACGCATGGGAAAACATGAGGATTAAGTTTCATTTTGTGTGATTTTGTGTTCGCGCAATCAAATGTACGCAAGAACGAGATATCAGGACTCAGGACTTGACCCAAGAGTCATGGGGACTTTTACACTTTAGTGTGACCGTTCACAATCTATTAAGCAATAAGGGTGCGATCATGACCGCTTCCAAGCACCATGATGGATTCGTCCAAGTGCATGGCATGGAGCGAGGCACGAGTTTGGCAGACTTGTTTCTGAAGATCTCGGCATGGGTCTGTGTATGCGGCACTAGGATTCATCATGGATTGGTGGCTGAAGTCGGACAAGAGTTCTACGATTTTGATCGATGACCCTGGGAAAAGACGAATGCTTAATGCGGTTGTTGTGGCCATGTAGAGCGGATCACGGAGTGGCGAGGTTGATGCGAGGACTCGAGAGACACATGAAAAGATGCAAACATCCAAAGTGAGCATCTCTCCCATCGACCAAATTTTGTAAGTTTCCAAGATGGCAGAATCTTACCGATGTATTGAACTACTTCCATCTGTGGAGAACTACTTAGCTGCCAAGACAAATCATATCCCTTGATTACCGGAGATTGATTGGAGCAAGACTTGTAGGGCACGAACTCACCATACACGACACGATTAACACATACGGACATGGAAAGATTGTGCAATCGGCTGGATTGGATTGGCTGGGCTAATTAGCGTGATTGATTGCATGGATATCGAGACATGGGAAAGATTTCCATCCTTACCTATTTAGATAGAGCCCTCTTTGACATGCAGTCTATATATAGGGGAGGAACATCATTTGATTGGATTGTAACATAGAGTCGGTTAGTTGGAGATTACCTTGTGTGATGGGGTTCTAGCTTCTAGGGTTCTATTTATTGCCAAAGTTTGGTGTGTTTGATCATGACTTTGATAGACGTGCCTTGTTTGATAGGGGCCTTG
>JAOYMZ010026631.1:0-17352 GCA_025802335.1 Pinguicula primuliflora | reverse complement strand
GTTTGTTAAGCTTAACGAGCTCGAGCCCGAACTTGTGTTCGCGAACAGGCTTAACGAGCTCGAGCTTATTCGTGAGCTCTTAACGAGCCGCTCGCGAACATTAATATAATAATATTATATTATTTAATATATATATATATTAAATAAAAATAAAAAATAAAAAAATAATAAAAGATAATAAAAAGCCCGTGAGCTCAGTTCATGAGCTCGTTGTGAGCCTGTTCGCAAACGTATTCGTGAGCTCGTTCGTGAGCCGCTCGCGAACGAGCTCGAACCGAGCTCGAACACAGAGTTTGGCTCGTTAAGCTCGCGAACCGAGCTCGAGCTCGATTCGTTTACAGCCCTATTTAGCATGCGGAATCAAACAACGCAATGTCCAACTATACTCTGATAGTGTATCAGCCATCAAAATGGTTAAAAGATGCAGTGACTATCTCCCATATAGGAGTCTATGTTCTGCACTCAAGGAGAAAATGGACTTGTGTAGTCCTGTGGCCATCCAACACATAGGACGAACCTCTAATCTAGAGGCAGACTGTCTTGCCAAGGCCGGACTGGCACTTTGTGCTCGGAAATTCAACATCTTCCTTACTGAACCTACATTTCATATGGCATCACAGTTGCAGCCTGACGTGAATTTTCCAGTGGACCTGCTCCTTACAAAGGTCTCACTAAGCATCATTATCCCGAATTTTCAAGTTCTTCCTGTATCACTGGAGAGTGAAGACCCGAATCTGGGCATACCACAACCTGTTAAGCGCAACGCAGTATTCATCCATGATCCTCCCTGAGCTAGGCAATCCTTTAAGTGCTTTTGTTAATTTCAACTTCATTTCTGTAATTTTTGTTTTGGCATTTGGCCTTCAATGTATTTTTAAAAAAAGAAGTGCCTAATGCTTAATCTAAGAAATTTCAATCATCAAAATCAAAATTTGAGACCGATTCTAGAGCCCGTCTCCATACGTGCATTCAAAGTCGATCAAAAATAATTTTCAGCGACTGAAAGTAATAGACAATAACCATTTCACTCTATCTCATGTTCCCCTCTCGGAGAACATCAATCATATCAAAAATCCTCTTCTCTGCCTTTGAGTTTACCTTGTTCGCTAGGAAAAGCACAGCATCAATAGTACCCTCAGCATAGATTGATCTGCCACAAACATTGTGCTGGAACTCAAAGGAGACACTTCCATCAGATGATGATAGGCGATAGGTGTGGAAAGCATGACCAGATAAATGCTCTTCCAGGACGCCCACCAGCTCCACTTGTAACTTCGGATCTCTTACTTGCTGAACCTGATCCAACTCAAATGAGACTCCCAGCTTCTGGAAACAAGAGATCACAGCCTTGGCTGTTCCAGAAATATCCAACTTGCCAGACTGGTGTGACTCCATTACTTCCAAATTATACCCCGAAAACGCGCCAGGAAATTGCTCGGCCATTATCTCCATTGCGGCAAGAAATGCAACCACCTGCTTACCCATCTGGGGAGATATCACAGCATAATTATTCGATTCAGATACAGTCTTGTATAGAAGTTGCCTGTCTCCTCCCGTTGTTCCAATAACAAAAGGGACTCCAACTTTGCAATACAAGGCGGCATTTTCTGCCAGCAATACAGATAGATGAGTAACAGTCACTCTAGGATTGTAGGTTTAGTAGCAGGGATGAATGAGATATAGTGGGATGGGAAAATATATCCGGTGTTTAGTACGCAGGATTATATAGAATTTTAGGGGTGTAGTATTAACTAAAGAATCCAATTATCCACCAAATCCCATAGGTTTAGAAAGGAAACTTAATTCATCCAAATCTACTTTTAAAAAAAATTCCCAAGCCGTCATGGTTACTAAACACAGAATATAGTGGGATAATTTTTCAAAATCCCACCATATCGTATTCTACTAAACAGGAGAGGTTTCTTTAGACCATCCAAAGCTAGAAATGTAGGATGTACCAGTAAAATTAGTTAATTGTAAACTAGAAGTCAATAAGAATGAGAAGAATATGATGATATGAATAATTTTAATATAGGGTAAAGTTTGTAACAGTTCCAATTCAACGATCAAGGCCAGAAAACTTGCAGCTTGCAAACCAGTGATCTAAAGGATTGAGGAACTCTGGCAATATCTATCTATATTGTTCTTGAAGATAGAATTAGAATTTAGTTATTACTGAGGCCTCGTCAACTGTGCGCAACTACATCCCTACAATTCAATTAAAATCTCAATAACATAAGCCATACACTTACCATTCACAGCAGTCGGCGTTGTGTAATCCACTACAATCATGTTTGGGTACTGCTTGAAAGCAGATGACAGGATGTCTTCTCTATCAATCGGTCCATGCAACACAATCTGTTTGCCCCCCAAATCCAAAATCTTCCCTGCATCTTCCGGACCACCTAAGGCCACAGGCACTGGAGTTAGCCCAGCAGAGATGGCCGCTTCAAGCACAGCTCCTCCCATTTTTCCGTTACACCCATTCACCTGTAGAATAAAAACGCCGCTTATAAATCAAAAGGAATGTGATTTTTTTAATTTATAGTACCAAGCATAAGCATAACAATAGCTGTCGAAATCAGAATTAAAGAAAAATTACCATAATGGAAATTCCAGAATCCTTCGGTGCACCTACAATCACGGGACTCACTGAACGACTTGTGCTGCTGGAAATGGCAACCACAACTCTCCGTAATTTAGAGATTTCATAGCACCTGCTACAAACGGAATCTACATTTTTCATCCCATAAGGCTGACCAAGAAGATAAGTTTCTCCTCTCTTAGCTGCATAGCTAGCACCAAGAGGGGGCTTGACAACAAACGCCATAAATAATAAGTAGAATTTCTGCAATAGTTGCCAAAATAACGTTATGATGCAGTTCAAAATAGCGCAAGCAAATAAAATATGTAGACTGCGAGACTTTATGAACTATGAATACTGGCACACAGTTGATTCAAGATAAACATTACAAGCAAAGGATCAAAGGGGTTGATTCAACAAATACCAAAAAATGAAAAAAAAAAAGGGGACTTTCTTATTAATAAAAAATGAAATAACAAGATACTCTATAGCCTCATTATATAGGCGAAGAATCCAAACTCTAAACAAATTCTAACAGCCACTGTGAACTGAAGTTGAAATTCTACAGCAAGAAGAACTCAAAATATAACGAATAATATTTCCCGAGAGTTTACTGATCTGAAAAGCTCAGCAAGTGACTATAATTGGTGTCCCGAAAGTTTGATTTTCACACAAACCACAATATTTCTAATTATTGGAATAACTGCCAAAGATCACTTCTAGGTTTTGAAGAGTTTCGTTTAATGCCAAGGTCATCACGATTGTATTCTACTCAATTTCACTTAGAAGAATATAACCTTATCTCTACCTCAATACATATATATATATATATATATATATATATATATGGTGGGTTTTGAATAAGTGATTGAACGGGAGTGTGAAATGGTGGGTTTTGAATCTGTGTGCGAGTACTTGCTGAGGTGAATACCTGACCTGCTGGCCGCCTCATAAGTTCATCCGGTGAAAACTTGTAGATGACGGTCGATGAAGAAAAAAATATAGATATTTTAATTTGTTGTTTAAATTAGGTCCATTAGATTTAGATAAATGAAAGGGTGAGATTTGAGGGCAAAAACTGAGGGATAAATTGATGGGTACAGAACCGTCCCGTATATCAAATAATAGGATTCGTCTTAATTCACGTCTTGCCAGAATCTGCTGATTGTCATTCTCTTCCAGAGCGGACGTGAAGTGGGCGGAAAGAAAGAAAGAATGAAGTGGGATGGCAGCCATTAGATTGAGATGAATGAAGGGGTGAGATTTGAGGGCAAAAACTGAGGGATATATTCAAAGACGTTTTTCTTGGAATTTTGCTAACACCTAACACGACTCTTACCCTATCTTATCCAGCCCTAACTATGTCATCTTATAGATATGAAGAATCGTCCATGGTCAGGCGAGATAAAGTGTCTAGAGGCCTTCCTGTCCCGTAAGTATACTGAGGTAAACTTACCCCCACGGATCAGCTACAAAATCATTCTTACCCCTCCAGTTTCAAAACAGAATTTTCGGTTGTAACGAAACTATGTAACATACCACAACCAGAAATTATCCAGCACCATTAGCAGGGTCCAGGTTTGCAGGAGTAGAACACTATTAACCAATTCAGTGTGTTACTCTAGTTGCAATACAAGTAAAGAGCAGAAGTCTCGTGAAACAATGTGAAGTTTTATTACTATCACAAGTAATTACTTCACTCTGAAATCCACTTCACTTACTGCAGGGGCTGACCAAGACATACACGATGGTCTTGGCAAGTTAGTTTCTCACAACTGGTTCAGGAGATAAAACAAGGTAAATCACTATCAGCTTTATATGTCTGTGTAATGTAAGATAAACGGTATGAGGTGTCTTTGACTACTAAACAACCAATCTAACAATTTCTACACCACAAAACCGAGAGCATCTGTACGTAGTTGCGGACGAAAGTTGTGCTACCATATAACAGAAACACCAATTCACATATAATCTTCTGAATGATGTAACAAATAATCATGATGCCAACACATAGCTCAATTAGCAGCTCAAATGAGAGGTCTTCCATATGAGGTGTCGCGGGGTAATTACATGGGGTTACGGGGGCGTACAGTGACAAAAAGACTGCATACTATGCAGTGTCTATATGGCAACATGGGATTGGTGTGGCAGGTGGGCCGGTGTTCAACACTTTTGCGCGGGCCCGCTGACAGTCCAATCTCATATAGACACATAAGTACTGTATAGTATACAGTGTTTTTTTCACTGTATACTCCCTCTTCCCAATTACATGAATATATAAATTGATGCAGTCGTGTGGTAAAAACCATCTGAATAAATATATCAATGCTGAATCATGAGATATCACAAACAGCATCATAAATAAGACGCAAACTGAAGGCCAATCAATACACATGAATAACATCACAAACAGCAACATTCTGAAAGCCAATGAACATGAATTTAACTCTACAAAAAACAAAATTGTGAAAGCCAAACATGAACATGCTTAGAACCAATGAACATGAACGAAGGCATATTGTCGAACCAAGAATATACTGCCTTCACACAATACTGTAAATGGCGGTTCTACAAGAGGAAAAATCTACAAACTTTTGTGAATCCAAGAAGTGAACAGAAGCATACCTAGAAAAAAACAGCGAACATGAACGAAGGCATATAGTGAATCCAAGAACCAAAATCAAGACCCATCAAAAATCCAAGAAACAATCGTTATTAGTAAAATCGACCTTTACCGTCAATGTGCGAGCCACAGGATAAGCGCCAGAGATTGCACACGTTTTTTGCTGGAGAGAGCTGGAGAAAACCTACGTTTTCGGCCGGAGAAAGCTGACGTCGCAAGTCGGCGATTTAGGTCGCAAGTGAAAAGCTTGGATGGGGTTGGGCAATTTTCCCTGGGCAACAGCGTAAGCTGCTTATCGAGGTGGTTAGTTTTTTTTTATTGAACTGTTTCTGCTTCCCCAAAACCCAAAGCCTATTTTGGGAAAGGGTTTAGATTGCGACATTTTTAAAAATAAATAAAAAATATATGTAAAATTATATTCTTCTTAAAAATTATTTATATAATTAAAAAATATTATTTTAATAAAATTGTAAAAAAAAAATTCAACTTTCCTTATATAAATATAAAAAAAGTTAAAAATTTTTGCATACACTACTATTAGATTGTTTTTCTGTAGCATCACAGTTTTTACAAATACACACCATTTTTTACAAATCACTTTTTTTTTAATTTTCTCCATTGAAAAGTGTTTTGCAATAGTAAAAGCATTTGCAAACACACACTTAAAATAAGTTACAGTTGTTGTCAGATTAAAATGACTCTTGTTTTTATGTGGGTAGGATTAACTTCATGAAAAAATTTCCTATGCACACTACTTATTTGCAGGATATTTGCTTATTTAAAGACACTTAATCTGGGTCGTCGATTTTTAAATCGATGGCCCAGATTAATGAGTCACTTTATGACTCACGTGGCTCGAAAAAAAAGTCGTGACTCAATATTTTCTTCCACATTGTTCGTCTTCTTCAAGAATCCGACAATTCTGTTTTTCTCAATAGGCTGGTCTTCTCTTCTAGTTGGGCAATTTGTTTCATGTACGTTGCTACTTTTGGACCCTATCAATGTGATGGGTTGTTTTTTCTTTCTTGGCCGTTCTCCAATTGGCAAGCAATCCTAACGATATTGTGGTCAACCAAGATTCGATACAAGCAGGTATCTTCATTTTCTTTGCCAATAATGAGTAAATTAGTTCTGATGCCGCAACTCCGCCGGGAATCTCTAACTAGCTTCAATACAAGGTTAAGATCAATGATTTAGCAGAGAAATTCCGACCCAGTTAGGTTTGTTGAAGAAGACGAACAATCCGACAATTACGTCAAAAAACGATTTTCGTACGATTTTCGTTGCCTTCAAAGAATCCGACAATCGACCCAATTTGGTGTGTTGAAGAAGAACAACAATCCGGCAATACTGACAATTCCATCCAAAATCGATTTTAGTTAGGTTTGTTGAAGAAAGGAACGATATTGAAGAAAACATGAGTCATGACTTTTGCTCTTTCTATGAGTCACGTGAGTCATCATTAATCAGTGCCGTTAATTAAAAAATCAAAGGCCCAGATTAAGTATCTTGCAAATAATCAAATATCCTGCAAATAAGTAGTGTGCACAGGAACATTTCTCTTAACTTCATACCATCCAGATTTAATCTAACATTTCGCGGGTGTTTGAGTGGATCGGAACATGATCCGATTCATCATTAAATGATGGATTGATTTGGATCATCTGATTCTAATCCAATGAATAGAAACTCAAGTCTGAACTTATCAAAAAAAAAGAAACTCAAGTCTGAATGTAAGACATTTTAATCTGGAACTAACATTTTAGAAGGAAATTTTTTGTGGGATAGATGGCAATGGATGTGGCGGGATGACCTGAATCCACCCTGGCCGCCACAAAAGTGGATCTAGAACTTTCTCATCCCTATAGCGGAGCGACCCGGACTCGCCCTGCCCCAACCACGCCTATAAAATTACATTTTTTTAAAAAATACATAAAAAATAATTATAATTTATTAATTAAATTCATAGGTACACTTAAATAATGATGATGATAAAATTGATTGAAGTTTAAGAATTACACTTAAAACAATAGAAAAAATAAGAAAATTTAAAAATAGTAATTTATTATAGGTATAAATATATGGGTCCGGGTCCAAGATGCCGTACCCACCCGACGACGAGGCAGATCTGCCCTGCCCCGTGGCGAGGAGGGCCCGAGGCGACCCGCCAGGACGTGTTGCAATTGCCATCACTAGGATGGAGTGATACAAATTTCGTGGACTCTGTATTTTGTTGGGCACGACCATTTTTCAGTGACGTGGAACAGTTGGCGTGGGATTGTAGTGGTTAACCAGGCATAGAGTATATCATTTTGGGGTCATCATTGGATTGCACAAATTAGCAATGCGCAGTGCATCTCTGCATCATCAAACATGTGGAGCGGTAGAGGAGGATTTTTTCGGTGGTCGCAAAAAAAATTTTATGAAATATTTTTATTTAAAAATTAACTTTAAAAATTGAAATAATAATTTTCTGACTAACTTAAGAAGTTCCCCAAATTAACTTAACCAAATTCAACCACCTACAGTTGCCAAGAAAACTAAATCTTCATTTTCTTCCGATTTCTTCTACATTCAAGTTCAACTGGTCTGAAAATACGTTCAAAGAGAGTGCGATCATCGGTAGGCCTAACATGAAAAAGATACATTATAAATTGATTGCTTTCTTCAATGTGCGCTTGATTCCTTATTCTAATTGATATATGGCAATATTAATACGTTCGAGAGATGGGTCATGCATTTTTCAGTAAGGTTTTCACTTCCATATAGTTAGTAATGACGATTTGTAGGTTAATTTATTACATTAGAAGAATGAAAATGTGATAGTGGTCATAAAACAGGGAACAAAAATGCATTCGTCGCTCGACGCCCGTTTGGTCCTCATACATTCGGTTTGGTCGTGATTCCCAACTAGAGTTCGATTTTGACACAAACCACAATATTTCCAATTTGGAAACATGACCCAGACTATTTGGGTTCAAGTTTACCTGAATGGGAGAACGAGCATTTCGATGAACCTATACATGAGATCGAACCAGACAATAATTCGAGACAAGAGTCTGAACCAAATGATAACTCGAGACATGAGTCTAAGCTAGCTGATGATCTGAGACATGAGTCCTGAGAAAAGTACTAACAAGTGAGTTGATACTGTCATCCGTTGATACTTTGAGGGATGGATCAGCTTTGCACAACACACAATATTATGATTCGAAAGCGCACTTGAAGAAGAAGATGTGGGACATTACGATTAGAGGTAATTTTGAATTTCATCTTGACAAATCCATCAAGTCTGTGTACGCTGCACGTTGCATTTATCCAACATGCGAATGGAGGGTTCGAGAGGCGAAAGTCTGTGATTGGTCGACCAATTTTACTATCCAGACGTACAAAGGGCGGTCGTAGCTGTTATTGCATATACATAAAACAAACCATCGCTAGGTGATATATGATATGATAGGGGAGCTTGTTCCTCCTCAATATGTTGGTGTTGGGAAGGTATATGTTCCGAAAGGAATCGAGGCCCTAGTTCACATGACCCTTGGAGCACAATTAAGTAATGATAAAGTTTGGCGGGTGAGGAGACGTGCTCAACAAATCATTTGAGGTTTGCCCGAAGACAACTTCTGCAACCTTCCATCCGACTTCTATTCGCTCGAACGATAGAATCCATGGAACGTAACTCACATACATGCCGGCAAAAAACAGATTCAAGTATTGCTTTTTGACATTCCGGACATTGATAAGGGATTACAGTTTCATGAAAAAGTGATTGGAATAGACGACACCTTTTTAAAAGGGAAATACTCGGAGTTATGTTAGTTGCACAACACATGACAGTGAAACAAGGTGCTACCCACTCGCTTGAGGATTTGTTGATTCTGAGTTTACAGATTGTGGACGTGGTTTCTTTCGAAATTGAAAGACGTTATTGACGTATGGCGACAATATCAGACATGTCGCATGGCACATAACATTGTGGCATCAATCCAAGTTTTTTTCGTGAATGCCATCATGGCATATGTGCAT
Organism: Pinguicula primuliflora; assembly: GCA_025802335.1. NCBI lineage: Eukaryota > Viridiplantae > Streptophyta > Magnoliopsida > Lamiales > Lentibulariaceae > Pinguicula > Pinguicula primuliflora. Next base: position 8,116 of record JAOYMZ010026631.1, on the reverse strand, counting down.
GGCACATCGAACAAAATATAAAGCAACATTTCAAGTGTGGGAAAATCAAGGGATTATATTGGAAGTCGGTCTATGCATACAGGATTGATGAACATGTGAGTTACATGGCAGAAATCTCGACAAAGTATCTTGGTGTAGCAGAATTCATTGAACATGAGGTTCTCTATCCGAGATGGGCCTGAAGCTACTATCCACGGCACAGGTACAACATAACGATGAAAAATCTCGTTGAATCCATAAATGTCAAAATAGGCAACAAGAGAGAATACCCAATTATTACCTTACTATATGCAGTTCACGGAAGCGTGGTATGAGCCCTGCCACACTGGAGGAGAGAATAAAACCGACCAAAAGTATGCCATGTGTTACCGTCGTTGGTTCGGTATGTCGTTGCTGTGCCAATGACGGACGGTGGGGGAAGACGATTCAAACAACTGAGGCATGCGAGGAGAAGACCTGCGCTATTCAACGAAAAACTATTTCTTCAAATGAAATCATCGAACACTGAAATCTATCATCTTGAATTGCAGTCTGAATTATTAACTCCAAAAATCCAAGAACCCAAAGGGAGAAGTTGAATAGTCGTGGATCTGCCTCATTGTTGATCAAACTAAAGCATCCTCCATTAAGGAAACTGGTTCTTATTCAGAAGCTAAGATAGACGTATCTGGTATTATTAGACAAGGAAGAGTTTCATTCTCTGATTCTTCTTCTGATTCAGATTCAGAATCAGATTTGTGTGTCATTTCAAGAGGTGATCGGATGAAACTTATGTCGAAGAAGGAACAACTTTTGGATGTAAAGCTGGAAGAGCTTGAGAAAATGAAAGCTAATGTTCTGGGACGTTGGCGGAAATGGAGAATGTGAAGGAGTGCACTTTGCGGGAATTTGAAAATGCAAAGAAATTTACCATTCAGGATGTAGTTTGTGATGTGGAAGTTTTCAATGGGACAGTTATTGATGTTCTCATGCTCATTGATTTATTTGAACTATCTGGCGGAAGACCTGTACACTTAGGCACATTGTTAGACTTTATAAATGTCATCAATGACAGTAAACTAATTGATGCAGGATACATACGTAGTAAATACACCTGGACTAACAATCAACAAATTCCATCTGAAATCCTCAAACGTTTGGATAGAGTCCTTCTATCTGAAGTTTGGGTAGACAGTGCCCCATCTGTTCAAGTATCACACTTGCACAGAAGCCCTTCTGATCATGCCCCATTATTAATAGAATTCACCAACAATGCTGAAAAACCCCCCCACAAGATTCCAATTCCACCAATTCTGAATTTCACTCAACTCTTTCCAAGACACAGTCTCCAACTCTTGGAATAAACCTTCCTCTCCTTTATCCCCAATGCACACCTTCCACTATATGCTTAAAAGATTAAGATCAGAACTAAGAGATTGAAACAAAAATACGTATAATAATACAACATATCAAACAGATAGAAGATCAAATCTTTGAGCAAGAATTGATATATAAAACCTCAAGATTAGGACAAGACAGAACAAATCTCAATCTAGCACAGGCTAAATACAAACAACATCTCCTAGCCAAAGAGACATTCTGGAAAGAAAAATCTAGGATCAAATGGATAAAATTATGCAATAAAAACACTAAATTCCTCCACAAAACTGTACAAATCCGCAGAATCAGAAACACTCGCCTTTCCCTAAAAGATGACAATGGGGAAATTCTAAGTCCAGATGAGATCCCCACACGCTTAGAAAATTTCTTCAAAGATCAACTCACTGCTAAAGCAACTCATGATTTCCTGAGTTACTTCAGGTGCTCTCTAAAATAGTAACAGAAGAGATAAATGCTGAACTCCTTAATTGGCCAACCATAGAAGAGATAAAAGAAACTGTCTTTCTTCTCAATAAAGATAGTGCCCCAGGCCCTGACAGCTTCTTAGGAGCTTTCTATCAAGCCTGTTTGGACACAATATCAATTGACCTATTAAACATGATTCATGAATTCTTCGCAGGATCTAAACTCCCCCTGCTATAACTAGCACCCTCCTCTGCCTTATTCCAAAGATTCCTAATCCGAGTCAATGCTCATAGCTAAGACCTATTAGTCTATGCACATTTACAGGGAAAATAATTGCCAAAATTCTAGCCACTCTGCTCTCCAAAGTTATACCCCTAATTATCTCCCCACAACAAAGCAGGTTTGTTAAAGGGCGTTTGATTTCTGATAATATTTTGCTCGCTCAGGAAATGCTTCACTATTTAGATAAGAAAACTCTTGGCTATAACTTAGCGATCAAGCTTGATATGGCTAAGGCTTTTGACAAAGTATCCTGGATATTTCTTGTCTCCGTTTTAAAATCCTTTAGATTCTCTAAATATTTCATCGACATGCCATGGAGAATCATTTCAAATTGGTTGATCCTAATAGGTGGTCAAATTAAGGGATTCTTCAAATCTTCTAGGGGATTACGACAAGATTATCACTTATCCCTGATGCTCTTTATAATTGTTGCTGACGTTTTGAGTAGGAGTTTAAACCAACTCTCAATGGGAAAACCCTGGATATCATACACAATCCCAACTAATTGTCAAAATCTTTCACACCTAGCTTATGCAGATGATCTTATCATCTTTACCAAGGGTACTAAACGAGCTCTAGATGCCTGTTTCAAACTTTTGCACAGATATGAGAAATGCTTCGGGTAAAAGATTAACTTAAACAAAAGTACTTTCATAATCTCAAACAAAGCTCCAAGCAACAAAAGACACTCTATCACCAACTGGACTAGTCTTCGACACTCTAATCTCCTCATGACTTATTTAAGAACGTCCCTATATCATGGAAGGAAAACATCTAGTTTTCTTCACTCCTATGATTATCAAAATCAAAAATAATATTGAAGGACATGGATTCAAATAACTCTCAAATGGGGGGAGATTAACCCTCCTCAAATCCATACTATACAACATTCTAATATATCAAATCATTACTCTCTCCCCGCCCAAAACCATCATCAAAACAATAAAATCGATCTTCACAAAAGAAAATTAGAGAAAGGATGAAGGTAAACATAAATTACATTGGAAATCTTAGAAATATATCTATCTTCCCATTAGGTCTTCGAAGACTCCAAGATATGTGTCAAACTGCGCACATGAAACTGTGGTGGTTATTCCACAACGAAGAATCACTCTGGGCACAGTTCATGTTCTCCAAATGCTGCAATGTCCGTCCTCCCTCCTTAGCCCCATCTCTAGCCCACCACTCACATACTTGGAAAACTCCGATCTCCATTGGGCCTATCATGATTGCTAACATTACATGGTTCATAGGAAATGGAGAGGTTAGTTTTGGTCTGACAAATGGATAGATGACAGGCCTTTGCACAATATAATATCAATAACCCTCCCTGATCTGTTAGTCCGACACACAATATATAACCAAAATTGGCACACTCAATACTTAAATATCTTGGTTCCTCATGTGTCATGACACATTGAACAAAATTCTACAGGTTAAGATTCATACACGTCCAGACACGTTTGTTTGGGAATCGAAAATCACAGGTACTTTCTCTATTTAATCGGCATGGAACAAAATACGACACAGGGAGCCCCCCTCCAACGTTTTTACACATATTTGGTTTGATTTCATGCCACCAAAAATTAGCCTACATATATAGAGGTTACTTCATAACATTCTTCTAGTTATGGCAACATTCAGACTAAAGGTATCAGTATTGTTTCAAAGTGTTCACGCTGCTCTACTTATTCTAGCATTGAAACTATTGATCATCTATTTGCTGAAAGTGAACTAGCTCATGACATTTGCAATCGAATGGGAGGAATGTGTGGTCTTCCCTCTCATGGCACTATATTGCAGCGACTCAATTCATGGTTTAACATAGCAGGGAGTTCATCTTATCAATTATTATGTCCCAGTGTTGCTATAATAACATGTTGGTAAATATGGAAATACAAATGTTCTATTCGCTATGACTCTCCTACTATTTGGCTTGAAATAAGTAATTCTTGACTTTAAGATCCTTTTAACGTTCATCATCAGCTGCTTTCTCCTTCAATTTCTTTTCATCACTTGGCCTCTCCAATCCTTCTGCTGCAGCATCAAGGTCTAGGTTAGACACCAATACTCCTTTGATCGAAGAAAGTTTTCCATCAACATGCTCCAATGGTTGTAGTGGCTGTCGAAGCATGGAATGGCAGGTTGTACAAAACTGTTCTCTCTAGCCAAATCTCCGTGCAGGTTTGATCAGAAAACTCGTGAGGAGCTCCGATACTAAATGTTGGGACAAAAGAGATAGATATTTCGAATGTAATGAGGAGAACTCTCGAGATATTTTATTGAAAGGAAAGATTTGGCTATAGCCTTATAAGTGTTCAACGGAAGGAGAGATTGCATGGAATTAACTCCACCATCTTGTGCAACTAAGATAAGAATAATAGCAGACATGACTCAATCTAACAGGACCAATTCAATGAGACTGATCCAATAAGACTAAGAGCCAAACAAATAGAAAGCTTAATAAAGGGAATGTGGATGATTCCCACTGACATAATTGCTGATAACGGCCAACTTGAAAGCGCACACAACTTTGAAACACGCTGGAGCGACTCTTCACATAATTGAAACAACGGCTCTTTCTCCAACAATACGTACTGTGTCCACTCACAAGTTCTGGTGAAGTCCTTGCCTCAGCTCCCTGCTTCTCATCCCATGCTTCCTTTCTCCTTGCTCCTCTCCTTCTCTTAATCCGAGATTAAGTAGACTTTTCTTGGCAGGATAATGGGAAAGTCCCCACTTTGCTTAGTTACATAACCACTTTTTTTCGTTCATATTTGGGCTTGGATTGTGGGTGGGCTAAGGATATGGGCTGGGTTGAATATGGGTTCAAAATTAATAATATAATTTGTTCCATATTATTCCTTTTAACCCAATCCCTTTCCGTATGCATTAATTGAAAAAATTAATTCTAAATTTTCTATACCTCTCTCTCATGTCTCTCTCAATAATTTTGTGAAGTTAAGCCTTAAATTGAGGAGTGGAAACACCAAATAAAATATAAATTTTCATTTTTTGGATGAGCGTGTTTCCATATTAGTAGTTAGGTTTGACATGAGTGAGTGTATGGTTTAGTTAGCTAGAGGTTTAGTAGGAACAATTTAGTACGTAAGCTAAAATATTCGTTTTTTGATTTATTTTTAATTTTGAAAGTTATTTTTTCAATTTATTTTTGAAAATCAATTTTCAAATAAATTTTTTTTATAAGTTCATTTTTGCTTCACATCCCGCAATATGATGTGCTACGTTGAGGACCAACAAATCAAGAATAAAACTTAATCCCCTCCCCGACATCCACCACTTTATTTGTTGCCGGATGCTACTGCGATGGACAAGATTTCGTAGTAATGGATTCTCGAGTTTTTTTTGGTAAGTAAGTTTTTTTTTTTTTTTTGTATTTTGTAGTAAAAATTATATTTTACACGATATTTCATGGGCTAAGCCCCGCGGTTCCATGACTATGGACCTCATTTCTTCCATTCGTCTACGTTATGCTCTAATTCCTCGAGGTACGGATTCTCGAGTTTGATTAGCCTGCCAAAGACGATAAAATTGAATGAGATGCCGCTTCCGCTTCCGCTTCAAGTCATCAATCCAATTGAATTGTTAATTTATTTTTGGCGGCCCAAGGAAAGCTAGTCCCAGTCCCAGGTGGGTTCACGAAATAAAGTGTAAGATTGGTAGGATAGGAAACCTACTCCTACTCGTGGACTTGGTACCATACACACAAATACAACTGTAAACCTTCAAAGAGGTCTCAATCGTGAATACCCACCAAAAAGGAAAATGAGGAATCAATCGTATTCATTTCAGGAAAAAGTGTCGTATGAGTATAATGATAGTACACACGCACTGGATGACTTTTTAACAAAAATGATAAGTGGCCGTTTTTAAACTAACTTTTTCGATTTACTGATTTTTTTTACTGTCGAAATAGAAATGTAAGGCCGATTTTGGTATCCTCACATATGTTTAGGAACCGGTCTTAAACTTTTATTATGGCCCTCGTAATACACCATTTAAGGTTAGAGTTAAGTTTGTTACTCTTAAAATACTTGTTTGATAGGGTTTTAATTTTTTTCACAACGAAACCGCCGAAACCGAAATCCATGATCGATTCCAATATCATTTCGATGTGAAGATTCCAAAAACAGTTTTACTTTTTTATTTTGGCACAAAAAAATTGGTGCAAAAAGTTGGTTACCAACTATTGTTACCCTTTTTTAATTATATAAAACTAAAACATTATTTTGACTTTTTCGGAATATATACATGGGACATGCATGGGGTGGGGTAGGTTTACGCTACCCTATCCTACATAATAGGGGTATTATGGTCATTAATCCGAGGGTAGGCTAGCTAACAAAGCGAATAAATAGCATGCTCCGGTTTAAACAGAGAAAAAGCAAAAAATAATAAAGTAAAAAAAAAATGGCTAAAGATCCCCCAAACAGATTCGAAACGATTGACAAATGCAGCTCCAAAGGCCGGGAGAACCAAACGGCCGTCGCAGACATGGATGGCACGTTGCTCGTCGGCCGGAGCTCTTTCCCTTACTTCGCCCTAGTCGCCTTCGACGTCGGCGGAATCCTCAGACTCCTCCTCCTCGTCCTGGCCACTCCACTCATCGGGTTCCTGTACCACTTCGTATCAGAATCCGCCGGGATCCAGGTGATGATATTCGTGACGTTCGCCGGCGTCCGTGTCTCCGCCATCAAGTCCGCCGCCAACGCGGTGCTGCCGAAGCATTACGCGGAGGATGTGCATCCGGAGACGTGGCGCGTGATGTCGTCCTGCGGGAGTAAATGCGTGCTGACGGCGAATCCACGGATTCTCGTCGAGCCGTTCCTGAAGAGCTACTTGGGAGTCGATATCGTTTTGGGCACGGAGATTTCGTCGTTTAAGGGCATAGCCACGGGGTTGGTGGCCAGCTCCGGCGTCAACGTGGGACCGAACAAGGCGGCGGCGTTTGTCAAGGAGTTCGGGACGGGATCAGTACCTCCTGATATAGGCATCGGAGATAGGGAGACGGATTTTCAGTTTATGGGTTTATGCAAGGTCAGACATCTTCTTTCTACTAAGACAATTGAATATGGAAAAAGATACGGTAAGGATATATCTCCATAATTCGATTGTATATAATTATTTATAAATAATAAAACACACGTGGTACAAATTAGAATGACACACGTACACATTCTATTGATTGTATATAATTATCTACATCTATTAAATATATAAAAAGATATAACGCATCCGGCGCCATCTGCACAACCTCAACCCCTTTGGGCAACACACACAACATCTACTTTGGATGTGAGAGTAGGTGTGGTGGTGAGTATTGAAAATGTCCAAAATTTTGGGCAAAGTAGATGTTTGTACTTTTTGGGAGGCACTCACACTCCACACATTTACTCATTGAGGCAACTTTGATGTTTCCAATTAGGTATAAAAATTTTGTTGGTGTATTATTTTTGATGACGAATTTCCATGTGCTCAATGTTGATGTCCTCAATGAGTGTTGTTATGCTCAATTTTAATCATTGTCATCACTCTGAAAATCTTGTGACTGAGATTAGATAAATCACTTAAAATTACTTAAATGACCATTTGATGTGAATATTGTGTGCTCATAGTAGAATTGATCACAATAACTAATTATTGAGCATTGTATGACTGATCATCGTATGATTGAGTACTTAGAATCTATTTTATTTTGACTATCACGATTTCATCCCAAAAAAATATTTAAAATCCTAAAATATAAGTTTTTTCTTTGATTCAACAAAAAAATAAGTCATAACATTTTTTTAACAATGTTAGGCTTATATAATGAAATCATATATAATTAATTATGACCAATAGAATATTGACATTTGGTTGTTAATTGAGTTCCGCATAATTATTTAGGATGGGATTAGCACATTTAATATTATATTAATTTAGATTTACAACATCCAAAATGTAAATATTCCATTCTGCATACAAAATTATGAATAATTTTATTATGTAAGTATATAGTATTATTGTTTTTAATTTATGCAAAATT